>LPNX010285167.1:525387-538109 GCA_001517045.1 Pseudotsuga menziesii
CATTTACTATGCCTCTTTAATTGATGACTACTACCGCAATAAATGGATATATTTTCTGAAAAATAAGGATGAAGTGTTTGAAAGGTTTAAAGAATTCAAATCTCTAATAGAAAAAGTTTCTCAAAAGAAAAAATATATTTTAAGATCAGATAATGGAGGAGAGTTCACATCAAATGACTTCACTGATTTTTGCAAGGAAGCTGGGATTAAGAGGGAGCTCACAATTCCCTATAATCCTCAACAAAATGGTGTGGAATAGAGAAAGAATAGATCTATCATGGAACCATTAAAAGACATGATACATGACCAAGATCTAAGAATGTACCTATGGGAAGAAGCATCTGGAACAACAGTATATGTACAGAAAAGAATCTCCCACAGTGTCCTTGGGAATAAAACTCTAGAAGGAATGTTCTCTAGATAAAAGCTTGAGGTAAGTCATATAAAGATATTTGGTTGTCCTATGTATATTCACATTCCCAAGGAGAAAATAAAAAATATAGATTCTTCAAGAAAGAAGGGATTGTTTGACAGATATAGTGAACATTCAAAATCTTATCAGATCTATAAACTAGGATACCATCAGATTGAGCTTAGCAGAGATGTAATATTTAACGAAGACTCATCTTTTAGAAATTTGAAGAAATATAGAGAAGATGAAGAACATGACACTATCAAAGCTACAGAAAATACTAAACCAGTTAGGAATGAAAAATAAAGTCTCATACCTGAGGATCATGACATGACTGAACCTCAGTTGCCTGCAAAAGTTCCCAATGAGATAATCTCTCGAAAGAGAAAGCCTTCCCGGGATCGTGATACAATTGAAGAATCAAGAATAATTGGTATCCCATAAGGATACACCAGAGAAACAAAGAATCCAAATTCATATCCCAATTATATGGCCTTGATGATTGATCTAGTTGATAAAAAACAACTTGTTTTAAAGATGCAACAAAACAGAAGGTATGGGTTGATGCAATGGTCAAGGAATAACAATCCATAATTGTGAGAAATTCAAACCAGAAATTAAGTAATTTAAACCATAGGAGAATCTAGGAGTGTTATTGAGGTTCACAAATCAAATTTGGGTCCAAGATTTAGGAAAAAACATCAAATTACAAATAAATTACACATAGTGATAGCTAGAAACAAGATAATTTTGGACTTTCTATCCATGAAATTGTTATTAACAAGTATAAAATACACCATAAGATTTTTTAATGGATTTGGAAGCCAATTGTGAGCAAATAGCCCAAAATTGCCAAATTGGCATCAAACCCCCCTAGGTGGACCAATCACGTCCCAAATATCTCCAAATTCCCACGAACTGTTGAAGTGGCATGTCTGATGTGTTGTGGGTCAATAATTACACCTTGGACAGCATGAGTGTGGAAAAATGGGTGGTTTAGAGTCTCAATCCAACATTAATTGCACTAAATCAAGCCAAATTTGGGCAAAATCCCACTCTAGCGCTCCAAGTCAACTTGCCTGTCCACATTCAATGAATGGGAGCACACCACAAATGATGGATGTGCATATTATGGTTTATTAAGGTGTTGAACCTATGTGGTTCATGGAACCTCAAATTGACATGGCATATGTCCACATAAGCACCCCTAGTCCACCTCATACTGTATTAAAGCTTAAAAAACAATAAAATCGACTAATTAATGTAACTAAGGTGCTAATGATGGATTACTGTTATAAAACCCTCCCTTAATCCAACAACTAAGTATGCTCACAAAATTATGAAGGCCTTGGCAACAATGGCTCAAGTCACCTCAAGTACATAATTCAGAAATTACAATTTTTATTTGTCCATGTGAACCAAGGAAAGAAGGAAAAACTCATGGGAAAAACCTTCCCTCAAGAATGGACATGGGGATGAACCTATAATAATATAACAGAAAATTACCATCCCTCACTCACCCCAAGAAAATATCTCAGGTAAGTGAAGGCCTTCTCAATGAAATCCTTGGTAAAAATGTTAGCAATTTGCTCGGTGGATGGGCAATACTGCAGTGAGATCACCCTGTCATGCACTTGGCCCCAAATATAGCGCATATGAATCTCTATGTGGTATTTCCTCTTCCTATGTACTGTATTAGTAGATATATTTATGGGACTCTGTTATCCACCCAAATGTTGGTTGGAGAATCAATTGTGACACAAAACTCCTGGAGAATTCTCTGCAACCAAACACACTGAGTTGCATCATTGACTCCTTCCCTGTATTCGTCCTTTGCTAATGAAAGTGATATGGTGGGATGTTTCTTATTTGAACAGAAAATGGGACCTTTAGAAAACATGAATACAATACTTGATGTTGAATTTTTGTCAGTTGGATAATCAGCCCAATCTGAATCAGAAAATCCAGCTAGTTGAAGTGAGGAACTAGCTATGTAGTGCACCCCACATTGCTTAGTTCCCTGGACATACAAAAGAATTATTTTTGCATCCCTCCAATGGATATATGTGGTTGGATCATATTTATTTCTACATCACTCATAGCATAATATAAATCAGGTATTGTATGAGTGAGGTAGAGCAATATTCCCACTAGTTTCGTTTAGAGTTTAATATCCACCATTGGGGAATTGCCAAATTCATGCATTTTAATACCAGAAAGAAAGGAAGACTTGGATTCCTTACACTCAGACATATTAAACTTCTTTATCAGGTCTGAAGGATACTTTCACTATCTCATCGTGATTCCCTTACCATTTTTCTCAATTTTTGAGCCCAAAAATTGCCTTAGCAATCCTAGGTCTGTCATAGCAAATTCACTGTGCAAAGAGCTCTTAATTTGGACAATTAATTTGGTGCAGAAACCTATAATAATAATATCATCAACATAAATAACAATGACCTACAAATTAACGTCATTTTTCTATAGATACACATTAGGGTCAAATTTGCATCTTATGAAGCCAATTGAAAGCAAGAAGACATCCATTTTTGCATACCAAGCCCTGAGGGATTGCTTGAGTCCATACAATGATTTTTTCAGCCTACATACTAATGAAGTATCCTCTTGTAAATGTTCATGATGCTCCATATATATCTCCTTCTGTAACTCACCATGCAAGAATGCACTCTTTACATCCATGTGGTGAACTTCCCAACACTTACTAGCTACCAGTGTAAGAACTAGTCTAATTGAGTCCATATTTGCAACTGGTACAAAGGTCTCTATGTAATCAAATCCATGTACTTGAGAATATACCTTAGCCACTAATCTAGCCTTATGTTTTATATCAGCAGCAATTTTGGTCCGGAAAACCCATTTTCATTGAACAACTTTCCTCTTGGGAGGAAGGGGAACCAATTCCGATTTATTGTTCTCTTTGAGGGACTGAAGGTCATATTCCATTGCTGATTCCATATTGGTTCTGTACAAGCTTGATGATATGTATGAGTATTGGAAATTATCAGCATGTAATAGTTCTCATCAAGAGCACTATCACTTGAAAAATAATCCTTACTAGTTTGTGATCTAGTTTTCCTAGGATCTTAGGGATTGCATGTCAATTCCCCAGCTGCTTGCACAATTGCTTCAACCCATTTGGGCCTAGATGGTGAGTCATCTACAGAAATATAATTTTCATCAACATTTATATCATAATTATCAAAAAAAAATATCATGTGTCATCACTTACATCTTCGAATGGTTGAGGAGAGGAACAATCCCCCGGTGCAAGTTCGAAATCAGGAATTGGCTCTTCTTCGAGTTTGACACTTCTTTCAACAAATTTTTTGAAACTAGATGTGTGAAATAGATTTTACCCTTTGGTTTAATCACCATATCCAACCATAGTGCACTCCTTTATTTGTGGTTGCAAGGCTTTCCTCTTCTCTTAAGGGATTCTTGCCAATGCTTTTGTCCCGAATATCCTAAAATTTGAAGCATCTGGTTTTTCACCAATCCATGCCTCGTATGGTGTCATTCCTTTCACATATTTTTAGAAGGATTTGTTTTGAATGTGAGAAGCACAACTAATGGAACCCATAGCTTGGGATTAATTTCCCTCACTTCTATCATGAAAGTTTCCATCTCTTTGAGAGATCTATTTTTCCTCTATGCCACACCATTTTGTTGTGGTGTGTAGGGAGTTGAGTGTTGCATTTGGATGCCACACTCCTCACAAAGTTGTTGTAGATTCTTGTTCAAATATTCCTTTCCATTATAAGTCCTAATCACTTTGATCTTATTCCCACTTTTATTTCCTACAAGTGCTTCCAAACCTTGAGTTGCTCAAACACCTCAAATTTCAATTTTAGAAAATACACCCAGCAAAATCGAGAGTAGTCATCAATGAATGTAAGCACATACCTAGATCCACCATATAAGGGAGTGGGTAGTGGAAAAATAAAATCAGAATGCACCAACCCAAGTGGTTGTGTTTCTCTCATTTCCTTCCCCTTCTCGTAGCTCTGCTCAAGATTCTTCCTGATCACACATCCAATACATGGTCCAATAGATGGCTGAATTTGTGGAAGACCTTCCACCATTTCTTCTCTGTGCAATGTTTGGAGATATATGTAATTCATGTGGCCAAAACTATGATGCCATAGTTTGGAGACCACATTGGCATGTGATTGAATTGCTTGATCACTGGAATTAGGGAGGAAATTAGAGAATTTGTACATTCTCTCATGATGATCAGGATACCCAACTACAATAACTTGGTCTGTTGAGATTTCATAAATATATACCAAGTCAGGAGTGAAGATCACTCTCTTTGGCTCTCTTGTATGGTTCATCTAGTAGTCTGACAACAATTTTGCTGCAAGGTCTAGTACATATAGTACATCACTGAAGAACCCATGGTCTAAATTAATTCTCCCAATCCCTTTGGTATGGAGTTAAAAATCATCTCCCATTAAAATTGTTGGGCCACAATTCGAACTCATGGAGGAAAAAAATTATCTTATGGATACCATATGCCTATAAGCACCTGAATCAATAATAAATGATGAAGAGTTAGAAGTACCTGCTACCAAAGCATGACATTTCTCTTTTCATTCACTTAAACTAGAGTTTCCATCCTTATTCCTTGCACTGTCAGGGACTCAAATGTTGTTCTTCTCCAATAGCTACACCGTGATGTATATGGTTTTTTTCATGCATGAGCTCTCTGGATGCCATCCATTGTGTCATCAAGTGTATTTTTCCTTCTCTTTTCCCTTATTCTCCTCTTCTCTAGGTGGATTTGAAGCTCCCTCACTAGATTTGTTTTTTTTTTATTTCTTTTTGTCCGACAACTTTGGATTATTAGACTTGAGATTTCCCTTTGCTGAATTTGAAACCCCCACTGCTAGTGCTTTATCTTTGGTCTTGATGGAACCCATTTGGACCAATTTTTCCTGCTCTTGAGTGAGTGACTCCATGAAGTTTTCAAAGCTTGGAATTTTCCAGTTTCAAAGGGTGAGTTTGTCATAGTGGAATGTGCTCACAAAAACTAAGAACTCTAGCCGCAACTTCAAAAGTATAGACAAGATCAGTTGATCTTCCTTATTCTCAGTCCCACATTGTTTTAACTACAAAACAAGTGATTTGAACTTGGTGAAGAAGTCCTGGATTGTATCATAGTGCGTTGGGCTCAAGCTTATCAGCTCATTCTCAAGCTGGTGACCACATAGCTCATCATTTTTTCCAAATAGAGACTCAAGATTCTCCCAAACCTCCTTTGGTGATGTCAAACTGTCAAGTTGGAACAACAAATCTCTTGATATGCTTAGACACATCAATCCATACGATTCATCCAATTTGTTGAAATAGTTGGCTTTCTGTACAACAAAATTTGGTTCCACTTCAGTGCCCATGGTAACTCTAAAAAGACCCTTAGATCTCAATTGAATCACCATATTTTCCTTCCAATAAAAAAAATTGAATGGTGTTAGCATGATTTGGGTAGCCTCCGTTATTTCCTATGTTAATGGTGGTGAAATTGCTAACTGGTTTTCACGCAACAATTCGATTTTATCTTGAATTCACTAACAAAGAAACTCAAATACACTAAGAATTTGGTTTGAAACTAAAAAATATCCAACCACCTTTGATACCATGTGATAAATTTGAACCATCAAGTGAGTAATTCGAACAACAGGAGAATATAGGAGCATTAGTGAGGTTCACAAATCAAATTTGGGTGCAATATTCAACAAAAACCATCAAATTATAGATAAAGTACACACAATGATAGTTGGAAACAAGATAATTTTGGACTGTCTAACCATTAAATTATTATTAATAGGTTTACAAATACATCATAAGAGTTTTGAATGGATTTGGAGGCCAATTGTGAGCAAATAACCCAAAATTGCCAAATTGAAATCAAAACCCCTAGGTGGGCCAATCACATCCCAAATCTCTCCAAATGGACAAAAATTGCTGAAGTGGTATGGCTGATGTGTTGTGGGTCAATTATTACACCTTCAACAGCATGGGTGTGGAAAAATGGGTGGTTTAGAGTCTCGATGCAACATTAATTGCACCAAATCAAGCCAAATTTAGGCAAAATCCCATTCTAGCGCTCCAAGTCAACTTGCATGTCCACATTCAATGAATGGGAGTGCACCATCAATGATGGATGTGCATATGTGACTGATTTACTAATATGGAGTACCCATGTGGGTCATGGAACCTCAAATTGGCATGGAATATGTCCACCTAAGCACCCCTAGTCCACCTTATAGTGTATTAAAGCTTAAAAATAAATAAAATTGACTAATTAGTGTAACTAAGGTACTAATAATGGATTACTATTATAACAATAATAATGAATTATTTGTGGGAAATTTTCCCGAGACCAAAAGGCAAATCAGTGGTATCCTAAAAATGGATCTTCAAAACAAAGCATTCCGTAGATGGTAGTTTAGAAAAGTAGAAGGCAAGTTTTGTAGCAAGAGGGTTCTCCCAAAAGGAAGGAATTGACTATGAAGAGACCTTTTCTCTAGTAGCTAGGTACACTTCAATTAGAACTGTCCTTTCCTTCATAGCTAAGAATAAATGGAAGTTACATCAAATGGATGTGAATATATCTTTTGTAAATGGCTTGATAGAAGGAGTGTATCTCGAACAACTGCAAGATTTTGAGACTGATGATGGGGAATCTTATGTATGCAGACTCAAGAAATCATTGTATGGGATAAAAAAAGCACAGAAAGAATGGTATGGAAGAATAGATGGAGTCCTAATGAGTTTAGGATTTACCAAGAGTAAGGAATATTCTAACCTTTACTATAAGGTTGAGAATGATGGGATTATGATACTAATTTTATATGTGGATGATTTCTTCTTAACAGGAGAAGACAAATGCATTTATGAATGCAAGAAGAAGATGACTATAGAATGTGAGATGAAGGAACATGGAATTATGCACTACTTTCTACATCTTGAAGTTTGGAAATCCCCATATGAGATATTCCTAAACCAAGGAAAATATACAGTAGAAATTCTGAAGAGGTTTGGAATGCTATATTGTAAGGGCATGACTACTCTGATGAAAACAATCTTGAAGTTACAAAATGATGCTACATTGGAATTTGTAGATGCCACTTTGTACATAAAGATTATTGGTTCATTAATGTACTTAATGAATACAGGACCTAATATATGTTTTGTTGTAAACACACTAAGTCAGTGCATGGTGAGTCCCAAGCACATTCACCTGATAGGAGAAAAAGATGCGATGAGGTATCTAAAGGGAAATTTAGATTATGGGCTTAGATATACCTCAAACTATAAGATTAGTTTACATGGGTTCACATACTCAGATTGGGCAGCAGATACTAAAGCAAGAAAGAGCACCTCAGGTGGTTGTTTTACTTTGGGATTAGGCATGATCTCTTCACTCAGTAGAAAGCAGACCAGTATTGCACTTAGCACAGTATAAGTAGAATACATTGCTTCTTGTTCGGCTTGTAGTGAAGCATTATGGCTTTGAAATATGTTGCCAGGTTTATTTGATGAAGAGATATATGTTACTGATATCCATTGTGATAATCAAAGTTGTATCAAAATGACAGATAATCCAGTGTTTCATGATAAGTCAAAACACATTGAAGTAAGATATCACTTCATTTGAGACATGCTTCAGAAATGAGCTATAAAGCTCAAGTATGTTCCTACAAAGGAACAAGTGGAAGATGTGTTGATCAAGCCTCTGCCTCCTGTAAAGTTTGAATACTTTCGAGACAAGATTGGTGTAGTCTGGAAGGACCTCTCTCGAAAGAGGAAGTGACAATAGATGGAAGAAGGATGTAGTGGTGAGTAGCTTAGTCTAGAGTAGGGTAAGTTTGACTATGATAGTTTGGCCCAAAAGGGTTAGTCAGATGAGGCCTATTGATCCTAGGGGGATTAGTATGTTTGACTAGATCAATTTAACCCAAGTGGGTTAGTAATTTAGGACAAATATTGTTGGTCCCCAGGAAGATCCATCTGTCTAACTAGGCTTGTTGGCTTGAAAGAGTTAGTAAGTTAGACAAAATTCCTGGGTGGATCTACCAGAGAACTCACCGTGATGCTGCTCTGAGATAGTTAAAGGGAAGGATGGTTGTTTCAGTAGTTAAAGGGAAGGATGGTTGTTTCAGTATTGATATACTGTTGATTGATGAGATGATGATATGTTAGCTCAGTATAGTTATATTGATGACTATTTATTATTGAGATATGTAGTTCAATATTATTATACCGATGACTATTTAGCTCAGTATTGTTATACTGGTGGCTTCTGAGATGATTGGTTCAACATTGATAAGCTGAAATGTGTAATTCAGTATTGTTATACTGATGATTGCTGAGGTGATTGATTTAGCATTGATATGATGATTGTTGAGATGGTTGATTCAGATGACTGATTGATATGTATGCTTCAGTACTTCTACACTGATGTTAGTTTCAGTGTTCTTTATACTAATACTTATTGAGATGCTTGATAGATGATTGATTGATGTTAAGATGTTGTTGTGATAGCCTTAGTATATCTATACTAATGTTGATTTTTATGATGATCTAGTACTTTTTATCATTAGCTATAATATGCTAATGATGTTGTTTATTGTTTTAGTATTCACATACTATTGATGCAGATGATGATGTTTCAATATTCACATACTGAAGTTACACATGATGATGGATGAGTATTTATGTACTGAATATGCAGATGGTTATGGTTCATAATTCATGTACTAAAACTGCATATGATGACAGTTCAGATAATGATGATACAGAGGATGGCTCAAAATATGAAGCAAAGGATGATGATATAGAAGATGATTCAAAATTCACATGCTGATGTTGTAAGAGATGCTCCAGAAAATGACAAGAAGAATATTGAACAAAAGATGTTTGCAAAAGAAGGTCTAGTTGAGATTGATGATGAAGATGTATCATGTCAAAACCCCAAATTTTCACAAATATTTAAAATTTTAAGATAACATAAAATTATGAAATTGCGGTTTACTAACAGCTAAAGCTTAGCAATAAAAGAAACAGTCAAATGATTAGTATTACATAATCTCAAATTACGTTAACTAAGCAGTTTCCTTTTTCTAACATGAATAAGGTTTACTTGCGTATTGTTTTATTTCAGTTTACTGATGAGTCTTCTTTATGACAAGTAGGTGGATTCTAACATTGAATCCTGGGATTACTTGGCATTTATGCTAATGCAGAAAGATTACTGGTTCTTACAGGTTTACAGGTATGATCGAACGAGTAAACATTTTAATTTCATAAAGTATCCAGAATTGTTTCTATTTGCAATTAATAAGCTTAATAAATAAGATGCTAAATTCCAAGCAACTTCCATGAGGTAAAAATAGTTTGCTTTCTTCGGTTTTTCTTGTAAACGAAGTTCAAATAAATGAGTTTCTTTCTTTATCGCAGGTAGCGACAGTAAAGATACTTACTGTGGCTCTAAAATTGTAATCTTAGTTGCATAGTAACTTCTACTTTAATATGTGTATCTTGCAACGTTATATGGATTGTACTATTGGTTATTATACATTATCATACTATTTACTTGAGTATCGAGCTGATCGATATTTATCTTCTGCAAGGAAACTTATAGCCTGTAAACTTCTTGACATTATAAGTTTGATTAGTGTAAAAACAATAGCATTTTTTCACATGAAACATTGTTTTCCTATACTTCTTAAATCTACGTCAATCCATGTGGTTCTATTGGTTATAGACCCGAGTAGGATTATTCCATTGCAATTCTTATTATTTCTGTAATGCTTTCTTTATATTAAGTTACTGTCTATAACAGCTTTTAAGGTATATGTTTCCTATAATAATCAACCTTCTATCTTATGCTAAGAACCAGTTATTCTTTAAAATCACAAAATCATCCTACCAATAAATAATTATGGTAAATTACTGAGAGATGCTAAGTTGAGAAACAACTATTGTGTAATAAAGTCTAAACCAAATTAAACTGTTGTAAAAGAATTTAAAATATATTCTTTTACTATACTAGCCAACTATAAAGTTTATTACCATTCGAATCATTGGTTTTATAAGGGTTAAAAACATACATAAACTATTTTGTTTATAGATGTATAAGTCTATAGTTAGTTTGAAGGTTCTAAACAATTCAACTTGGACTCTTCCATATAACCAATGGTTATTACACTTACTAGGGTCAACGTAAATGAAGCATGGCTTACCAAACATCCATATCATGTTATCAATACTACGATATAATGGACATATGATTAGCGATGACATAATTTCTATACATGATTGTTTTCGAGATAAACCAAAGTTTAAGTGGTGACACCTTTTGCTAGGTCAACGTTAACTTGAAGTTGTTATCCCAATGCCAATGATGAACTAACAAACCATATGATAAGCACTAGATTTGAATTGTGACATGATAACAAGGCATATAATATAGTTTTATGCATCGTATGATAAAAATCATTGTTTAAATGATTGGAAATATTTGGAATGCAGGTGACTATGGAACTCGACCCATGCATGGCTTCATTTTTACTGAGACACGTGGTCATCTCCTAGCCATATATTGAATAATATAAAACTCTTACAACCCTAACACCTTGTCATTCTCCCTCCGCAGTTTATGCTAGCCTTCGGTTGCTCTGCAAGCTTTTCATGGTGGTCGTGGGTTCTTTCTTGTTCCATTTTTCTCCCAACTTTGAGTGGATGTTGCTACAGTTGTCAGGGCTTAGTATTAATTCCAATTCTTTCTAACTATAGTTTTTATCCCACAAGATCTTGTTGGTTTCATTGTACTTGGTTTGTGGCCTTTCTATACTCCATTTTCCTCCTTCCTTAGTTTGTCACTGCTGTGCGAATCTGAGAGTTTACTTGCTATTTGGGAGTACTTTTCCCTCGTCGTAGGGTTTGGAAAACTAAAGGCACACATTGCTTTTTGTGACAGTCTCTCCACAAGACTACTCGACATTCATATAACTGGTAAATTATTAAGTGTTGTTTTTACCATACAGCATGGGTTTTTTTTTTCTTTTACAATAGGGTATACAATATTTTAAGAACTTCATGTACTGACACCTTCTAATGAAATCTCCTTGCAGGGGATTGAGACTACATTCATGAACTGTGGAAAGGAGTACACTGACTATATTTGAAGGCTGGTGCTTTATATGGGTAAGCCCTGTGGTCAAATGTTGGGTTCTTTCCCTACTTGTATCAGGGTTGTGGATTGGAGTAACCCTGAGTTGGGAAGATTTTCTAGGCTCACCATTATCTATGCAGTCTCTTTTAAAGGTCGTTGTTGTTTTTAACAATTATTCAAACCATTGCTAGTCAATGGGTAGACTCGGTCGTGAGCTGAGTGTTGTATTTGTTTTTAAATGTTCATCCGCAGGGATTATTAATATAAAACAATAGTTTTGTTAAGACAATTCTGTCTTTGAGCTTGGAATCAGTTTACAGTATTACTATTTGATGCTTTGTGTACTTAGTGTTTTAACCCTATTCGACTGTGAATGAAAATATTTACTATTTAATATACTCTGTAAAAGATTACTCTTAATGTTTTTAAGACTGTCACTCAGTCATGGTTAATTTATAAATTTTACTCATTTTGCTCAGAAATACGAGCTAGGGTTTCTTGTAGGAAACCAATGTTTAAACAAATTGTTCAATTTATTTTAACTAGTTCTGTTACTTTGTTAATTTGGTTTTTAATTAGTGTTCTAGGTGTGTTTTGAAAAGCTCCCGTTATAACATTACAATTGTCTTTTATTTTGTCCTTAATGGACTGTAAACAATTTATAATAGTTTAATTGTTTATAAATTAAATAATCCAAGTAATCGGATTATAGCTTAAATTTTTGTCATTTGTGAATATAATATTTGTTTAGGGTTTTCGACCCTGTAGTTTACTTTTACAGGTTTAACCTATTTGTAATTTTTAAAATAGTTGTGTTCACAAACAGACAATCCTTTAAATGTTAGTTATTATCATATTTTATTTGTTTTATTTAATAAGTGACAGATAGGGTTTATTTAGAGTTGTTTGAAAAGATGTACTTAAAATCTTTGACTTAGTTTGTTCTTTGTAATTTAATTATTTTAATAACACCCTACTTGTGTTTGACTATTTGTTAGACTTAGTTTAAATGATAATACTTGTAAATAAACTAAGTATTTGTAGTTTAATTCTTTATTTAGTTGAATGTAATAAAGTAGTTTGACTGGGTTATTTCTACTGCATATGCTA
>LPNX010285167.1:545960-594204 GCA_001517045.1 Pseudotsuga menziesii
TTTCCTACACTTACATACATCCAGACAAGAACACATCCTATCACAGTGATGGAAAGGCTTGCACTCACATCTGATCCTACGAGAACACATCTCCGTAGTCATATCAGAATGGCCCCCAGTCCTCCTCGACTGAGCTACCTGGTAACTAACCAGGCGCCTCCATTCTCCTAGAGAATGGCAGTTGCCCTTACATCTGACCTGCTCGTCGGAATGGCCAGCACTCACATCTGTCATGGGAGGAACTTAATCCTTTAGCCATGACCAGAATGGCTCTGCCCTTACATCTGACCTGCTCGTCAGAATGGCACAATCCCACCTAATAATGGAAGACTCTCAACCACAATGAAGAGAGATTTCTGCACTTACATCTGACATGGAAGGAACTAAATCCTTTAGCCATGAACAGAATGGCCCTGCCCTTACATCTGACCTGCTCGTCAGAATGGCACAATCCCACCTAATGATGGAAGACTCTCAACCACAATGAAGAGAGATTTCTGCACTTACATCTGACATGGAAGGAACTAAATCCTTTAGCCATGAACATAATGGCTCTGCCCTTACATCTGACCTGCTCGTCATAATGGCACAATCTCACCTAATGATGGAAGACTCTCAACCACAATGAAGAGAGATTTCTGCACTTACATCTGACATGGAAGGAACTAAATCCTTTAGCCATGAACAGAATGGCTCTGCCCTTACATCTCACCTACTCGTTAGAATGGCACAATCTCAGCACTCATATCTGACATGGAAGGAACTGAATCCTCTCACCATGACAGAATGGCTCAGCCCTTATATCTGACCATGGAAGGAACCAATCCTCTCACCATGACAGAATGGCTCAGCCCTTATATCTGACCATGGAAGGAACCAATCCTCTCACCATGTCAGAATGGCTCTAGGTCTCATCACTATCTCTGGGAGGAAGCCTTGATCTGGAGAACACCAAGTCTCTCTCTGAAGTACTCAAACTTCAGCCTAGCCAATGGCTTCGTCAAAACATCAGCTATCTGTTCCTCCGTCGCAACATATAGGAGCTTCACTGCTCCTCTCTGCACCATATCCCTGATATAGTGATATTTGATCTCAATATGCTTCGACCTGTCATGGAACATTGGATTCTCTGACAACTTCATTCAACTCTAGTTGTCACAATGTATACAGGTGGCATCCCACTGGAGATCAAATATATCAGACAGTAGCTTCCGCAGCCATACTGCCTCACAACTAGCTGAACAAGCTGTGACATACTCTGCTTCAGCTGTACTCAGTGCCACATAGGATTGCTTCCTGCTAAACCAAGAGATCACACCCGATCCCATACTGAAGCAACATCCTGAAGTACTCTTCCTATCAATGGCACTGCCTGCCCAATCAGAATCAACATAACCCTCCAGGTTAATCTTTTGATTCACATCGTACTTGAGCCCACAATCAATTGTACCCCTACATGCTTTGCAACCATCAGGTGAACATGTCTCAATGTGTTCACAGCAAAGCAAATATCTGGTCTCAGGTACATCAAGGACCCAATCATTTGACGATACATCGTAGTATCAACCATCTCTGAAGAAGCATCACTCAATAGCTTCAGATTCGATGCCATAGGTGAGGCCATGCAGTCCATCATCCTAAACCTCTTCAGGATCTCTACAGCATACTTCCCTTGTCCAAGGAAGATTCCATCTGTATTCTGCCACACCACCATACCTAGAACAATAGTGCATCGACACATAACAGGAGCATCACTGGTCTTCCACATTCAACCTTGGATCAAAGGTTGGAATCCACTTTACTCTCAGTAAAGCCTAGAATCATCAGTAATCTTCCCATCCTGTTGTACCATGTCGAACCTCAGGATCTTCTGCAATCACTCCCTCTGAAGCAGAGCATCATACTCCCTCTGTCTTCCATACTCTATGCACTGAAACATTCTGTACTGGAGTGACAAGTAGTATCCATCTAGGATCACTGGATACTAAGATCCTCTATCTTGAACTTCTTCAAAAGTTCATCTTGCACCCATCTGTTAGCTTGTCATATTAGTCTTTGTCTTTGAACTGTCGTCACTTGTTCTTCAGAACAAGTCTTCATCCTTCTTTGCTTGTAGGAAATTATGTATGCGATCTTTCCTACATGTCAAATGCATTTGCATGGTTAGAAACATTTCATAACGAAAATTCATATTGGCAAATTCTTATGCATAAATATATGATCATGCAACTACTTTAGCCAATACAACATTCATCCATATCTCACTGAAACTTTCTAGATGCCTTCCATCTCTACCAGGACAACATTGAGATTGTGCACTAATCCAATATGTCAGCAAAGAGGTTTCATTCTAGATAAGTAGCAATGGAGAATTTGTATAGCACCATGAGATACTTACCCATCACATGCATATTAGTAGTATGCTGTCATTAATGCAAACATCCTATCATGCATAATACAACAACTGAATATAAACAAATGCATAACAAAATAATATAATGAAATGACAATTGAATACTTATCTTTATTTGTTTCGAGGGTAGACTCCTTCTTGAGCCTTCAGCTTCATTGTCTTCTTCATTCATAGTCGCATCGTTTCTTATCCAAATGATGAGGTGGATAAGAAGTTCTTCAAGAGTTGAGTTCTTCATATTCCTCATTGCTTGAGGGATCTTCTTTTCTTGATCTTCAATTGCTCCCATCTTCTCTTCTCTTCTTATGATTCAAGCTTCTTCTGCTTCCCAAAGTTTGTTGAAAGTAATCACTTCCTTCTGGAACACATTCCTTGAATGAATGAATTCCACGATCCTGGGAGGCCATTCAAGGTGGCCATCACCACTTCTGCATTCTTCACCGCTTCAAGTTGTTCTTGATTTGAGAGACTCTTATGACTGCATGGTCTCTTCAAATAGCTTGAAATTCAGGAAGACCTTCAATAGATTTGCTTGCAATAGGTAGTGCTCTGTAATGTACATGTGCAAGCCTTCTATGCCAAATCTCATTTGGCTCTACTGTGTCATGGATCAAGGCTTGTTCTAGATAGCCCTTCAATTTGTGCAAGCCTCCTTCTTGTTCTCCAATCACTACCGCATCATCGATAGTATTTCCTTTTAGCCACATGATGACTTGACCATCTATGAATGCAATCCGCATTCCTTTTACATCAATGCTAAAACAAACAATACTTCTTTCATTGTTAGGGACTTACCAGAGTCTAGCTTGTATGAAGATTCCCCACTACCTTTTATTGGATATTGGTAGTCATCTCCTAGTTTCACCTTGTGAGGTGATTCATGTTCTGATAGTCTCACAAAGGATTCCTTGAATCCCGTCATATGTTTGGAAGCCCCACTATCTATGAGCCAATAATCACTTGCATGAGTAATGTTACCTGTGAGAGATGATATCAGAACATATTCATCTTCGCTTGAATAATCTTCACTTTCATATCTGGATCTCTTTTTGGATGGTTCATCATCCTTTGCAGTATGAGCATGATGTCTTCTTTGGCCTCGTCTCCCTCTGAAACAGGAACCTCCATACTCATGTAGGTGTCCAATCCATTTTCTTCAGAGAGATCATATACTTCCATGCTTGGAAGTTGTCAACTTCCCCAAGCTTGTCACCAAGCTGATGTGACATATCATATTGAAATACGAAGCTCAAATGGAAATAGCAAAGAATTAGATCTTACTGATTGAGGTGTCCGTCCTTGTCCCGGAGTTTGCTGATCTAGGGTTTGTCACAAAAACCCTAATTTTCAAAGCTTGGAATATTTTATATCTGATTGGATGAACAGATAGATCTCTTCAAATGGAGCTGTCCAATGTACTCCTTTTCTGAAAACAGTGGAGGGAAACTCCCGGAACAGGAAGCCCTAATTTTCTGATTTCTTCTGCAAAAATTCCTGTTACTGTTTCTGTGATATCTCCAAAATTACTGCTCCTCTGAGTCTGAAATTTCTTATTGAGGTAACCTCGCATGTCCCTGATCCAACACCACAAGTTTCATCAGAAATGGTTTCACCATTTTGGATTTATGATCCTTTTCCCAAGGTGACCTGTTACAGGACTGTTCAGAACAGCGAAGTAGTTGTACGGAATGCCACGTGTCACTGGTTCATCTTCTGAGTCTGATATTCGGAATACAGAAATTAAAGTCCGTTCCCTTTCTAGAACATCTTCAGGAATTCCATTTGGACCTCTGTATCCCAAGATATTTCAGATCTCCCCAGGTGTCCTGTTTATGGATGATTTTTGGAAGAGGCTGGAACCCTAACTTGGAGAGATCATATATCCTAGAATACAGCGAATCAGAGGCTTCCCTTTGGACACAGTGTTCATCAGGATTTTATCTTCGTCCCCTGCAATTTTCAGATTCTGAGACTTCACCAATCTCGGAATATAGCGACTGTACCAAAACTTAGCAGTTTTAGTATTTAGGGTTTCTCCTAGCTCAGGGTCAAACTAAGGTTTGACTTTCCCGGAGTTTCACCCAACCAAATTTATTGATCCAGGTCTATAAATTTCGGTTTTGATGAGGATAAAAATCCTATTCTAGTCTCACTCAAAAATTCCTCTTCTGTAGAAAGCCCTAATTTCCACATCGAAACTGAAAATGCTTGAAATTGAATTTCGCATCGACAGAAAGATGCACCCTTCAATGGAGAGTCATCCTAGCATACTTTTGCTGAAAATATGTGGAGGAAGATCCACAAAATAGGAAGCCCTAGTTCCTATATCTGCACAATGTCTTCTTCTCAGGTTAGCTTTGATACCATGTTAGTTTTTCAACATTTAATCTAGCATTATGATAAGATCTTTTCACTGAGAGAATAACAAGCACAGCAATCACATAAGCATATCACAAGAGACAAGAGACACAAAGCTTTTAGGAGGGGAAACCATAAATGGATAAAACCCCTCAACTTCCTCTAAGATAGTATCACCACAAGATGTGAACCCAAAACAGTAAGATGACCTCCCTTCACAATAGCGGCCTTCTGTCTTCTGTCAAGCCCAAGAATTTTCTTCTCCAAAAGTGCGCCACACTTGAGAGAGCAAGAGAGCTAAGTCACAAGTGATAGATAGAGAGACTCTCACTCTCTATTTATATTATTCCATTGACTTGAAGTGCACTCAACCTAATAATTACTACTCGAGCCTACACCTTAATTAGTGTATAATAACTCAAGTGCCCCTAAACAGTGGGGACTTACCCAATGACTTGATATGACTTGTTTACATTATAATCCTCCCGATCGAAACATCGGGGCATGACCACATGACTCAAATACATAATAGAAACATCCCGGAATAAACATCGGGTTACAATAATATAAAATACATAGAAGAATACATTCCTAAGTTACATATACATCAACACGAAGTTCAAATAAATGAGTTTCTTTATTTATCGCACGTAGTGACAGTAAAGATACTTACTGTGGCTCTAAACTTGTAATCTTAGTTGCATAGTAACTTCTACTTTAATATGCTTATCTTGAAACATTATACTGATTGTACTATTGGTTATTATACATTATCATACTATTTACTTGAGTATCAAGCTGACCGATATTTATCTTCTGCAGGGAAACTTACAGCCTATAAACTTCTTGACATTATAAGTTTGATTAGTGTAAAAACAATAGCGTTTTTTCACATGAAACACTGTTGTCCCATACTTCTTAAATCTACGTCAATCCATGTGGTTCTATTGATTATAGACCCGAGTAGGATTATTCCATTGCAATTCTTATTATTTCTATAATGCTTTATTTATATTAAGTTACTATCTATAACAGCTTTTAAGGTATATGTTTTCTATAATAATCAACCTTCTATCTTATGCTAAGCACCATTTATTCTTTAAAATCACAAAATCATCCTACCAATAAATAATTATGGTAAATTACTGAGAGATGCTAAGTTGAGAAACAACTATTGTGTAATAAATTCTAAACCAAATTAAACTAATATATTCTTTTACTATACTAGCCAACTATAAAGTTTATTACCATTCGAATCATTGGTTTTATAAGGGTTATAAACATACATAAACTATTTTGTTTATAGACATATAAGTCTATAGTTAGTTCAAAGGTTCTAAACAATTCAACTTGGACTCTTCCATATAACCAATGGTTATTATAATTACTAGGGTCAACATAAATGAAACATGGCTTACAAAACATCCATATTGTGTTATCAATACTATGATATAATGGACATATGATTAGCAATGAGATAATTTCTATACATGATTGTTTTCAAGATAAACCAAAGTTTAAGTGGTGACACCTTTTACTAGGTCAATGTTAACTTAACGTTGTTATCCCAATGCCAATGATGAACTGACAAACCATATGATAAGCACTAGATTCGAATTGCGACATGATAACAAGGCATATAATATAGTTTTATGCATCGTATAATAAAAATCATTGTTTAAATGATTGGAAATATTTGCAATGCAAGTGACTATGGAACTCAACCCATGCATGGCTTCATTTTTCCTAAGACACGTGGTCATCTCCTAGCCATATATTGAATAATATAAAACTCTTACAACCCTAACACCTTGTCATTCTCCCTCCGCAGTTTATGCTGGCCTTCGGCTGCTCTGCAAGCCTTTCATGGCATACGTGGGTTCTTTCTTGTTCCAGTTTGCTCCTAGCTTTGAGTGGATGTTGTTGTAGTTGTCAATGCTTAGTCTTAATGCCAATTATTTCTAACTATAGGTTTTATCCTGCAAGAGCTTGTTGGTTTCATTGTACTTGGTTTGCAGCCTGTCTATACTCCATTTTTCTCCTTCCTTAGTCTGTCACTGTTGTGCAAATCTGAGAGCTTACTTGTTGTTTGAGAGTGCCTTTCCATCATCATAGGGTTTAGAAAAATAAAGGAACTCATAGTTGTTGGTGAGAGTCTCTCCACAAGACTGCTTGACATTCATATAACAGGTACATTATTAAGTGTTATTTTTATCATACAGCATGGGTTTTTTTTTCTTTTACAATAGGGTGTACAATATTTTAAGAACTTCGTGTACTAACACCTTCTAATGAAATCTCCTTGCAGGGGCTTGAGACTACATTCATTAACCATGGAAAGGAGTACACCGACTGTCTTTGAAGGCCATGGCTTTATTCGGGTAAGCCCTATGGTCAAATGTTGGGTTCTTTCCCTAATTGTATCAGGGTTGTCAATTGGAGTAACCCTGAGCTGGGAAGCTTTTCTAGGCTAGCCATTAGCTATGCAATCTCTTTTAAAGGTCATTGTGGTTTTTAACAAGTCTTCAAACCCTCACTAGTTGATGGGTAGACTTGGCCACGAGCTTAGTGTTGTATCTGTTTTTAAATGTTCAGCCTTAGGGCTTATTAATATAAAATAATAGTTTTGTTAAGACAGTTCTATCTTTGAGCTTGGAATCGGTTTATAGTATTACTATTTGATGCTCTGTTTATTTAGGGTTTTAACCCTATTCGACTGGAATCAAGTTATTTACTATTTAATATACCCTGTAAAAGATTACTATTAATGTTTTTAAGACTGTCACTCAGTCATGGTTAATTTATAAATTTTACTCATTTCGCTCAGAAATACGAGCTAGGGTTTCCTGTAGGAAACCATTGTTTAAACAAATTGTTCAATTTATTTTAACAAGTTCTGTTACTTTGTTAATTTGCTTTTTAATTAGTGTTACAGGTGCGTTGTGAAAAAATCCTGTTAGAACATTACAATTGTCTTTTTATTTGTCCTTAATGGACTGTAAACAATTTATAATAGTTTAGTTGTTTATAACTTAAATAATACAAGTAATCGGATTATATCTTAAATGTTTGTCAATTGTGAATATAATATTTGTTTAGGGTTTTCGACCCTGTAGTTTACTTTTACAGGTTTAACCTATTTGTAATTTTTTAAAACAGATTTGTTCACAAACATACATTCATTTAAATGTTAGTTATTATCATATTTTATTTGTTTTATTTAATAAATGACAGATAGGGTTTATTTAGAGTTCTTTGAAAAGATGTACATAAACTGTGTAACTTAGTTTGTTCTTTATAATTTAATTATTTTAATAACACCCTACTTGGGTTCGAGTATTTGTTAGACTTAGTTTAGATGATAATACTTGTAAATAAACTAAGTATTTGTAGTTTAATTCTTTATTTAGCTGAATGTAATAAAGTAGTTTGACTCAGTTATTTCTACTGCATATGCTACAGGTTAATAAATAAACACAATGAAATATATATATATATATATAAACAGCACAACATAGTTTACCCTCCTGCATATTTTAATTTCAATAAATGAATAATGTACTGTGTATAAGCATAACATCTTATCTACTAGGGTATCTTATTAATATGACAATCCTTCTACCTATAATGAGTTATTGCTATTTCTTTTCCAGTATACTTACATAAATAAGCTGGTTAAACAATAAACATAGATAAACAGGTTATTGTTCTTTTTTGATAATAATCTATAGACAGAAATAAATTACCTGCTATTGTAAAATGCATAACATATCTAATCATTTCAGTCTCTTATCATTTCCTTCATCTACTTTAAATACTCTTTCTGTGCTGGAGTACGGTCTGGTCCTTCCAGACGTGGAAAAACAAAGATTAGAATTATTTTCATCTATTCAGATTCATTTCTTCACTAATCCAAAAAGATTAATAACTCTAACATTTTACAAATAAATACTTAACATTCATTTAGCAGTTAGATTCACATTTAACCATCTAACACAGTAAAATAAAATATTGTAGAACCTGATTAATATGGAAAACAACAGTGTTAGGAGGCCATTCCTCCCTACCAACTCCTGGAGAGCACTCAAACAACGCTTCCTCAGGACACCCGAGCCTGTTCCTGGTCTTCTTGGCTGAGAACTGGTGGAGAAATCAAACAATAGACTAGTCTAGTGACTCAATAATCACTCTACACTCAGCAGTAAGATCCTTCAGCTGAAAAGCTACACTAGATCACTTAGCAGTTAACCGCTCAAACTATTTCCACAAATTTCCTTGCCATTGAATTTCTCAGAAGTACATTGACCTTAACGATCCCTTCCTTATAAATGACCAGCCTTAGCTCTCTTCAATGGGCATTTTTATAAATATTTCCTAGGTCTTTTGGGTCAGTTGTCATTAATTGAGCCACCTGCTCTGATCCCACTTTCTTGGGGGATCATGACCCCAAATGTAGGGAGGTTTCCACCTACAATAGTTGGAAGTGGTTTGAGGATGCTACCACATGTCTGTTTGCTCTCCACCTAGTATCCTCCACCAATTTGACTAGTAAACACTCTTTTAATAGCTCTCCTAAGCTGTCCTCTCCACCTTTATTTATTTATAATTAAAATATTCAGAATTACATTAAATATCCTTGACTCTGCTGAGCCATCAATTACAACTTAGCATAAAATTTAACATATTGTCTTTAAATAAAATCAAATAAGATAATATTGTTTTTGCAAAAATGGGGCATGTGACATATCATGTTGTACCAAAAATTCCTTTGACATATAGAGTCTCACTAGTTAGTTGTACAATTGTAATAGTAGCAGTTACTACTAAAAGTTGAATACCTTCCTAGTTAAGAGGGATTGCTAAAGTGATGTAACTTCATAAGGTATTCTAGTTGTATTGTATTCCTCCTATTGAAGATGAGTTTAGTATTGTTAGAGTCATTGAAGGATGCAATGCAAACCTCCTATTGTAATTTGGTTCATTAGTACCCAAGTGTCAATATAATAAATTCTATTTGTAATGTCCAATTCGACAATTCGGACCTGACAGCTAGTGAATTTGTCCCCACCAAGTTAGAGATCAAGTCAATAGAGAAGAATATAAATAGGGAGGTCCTCCCCTTCATTTGTACTCACTCACTCAAGATTGTTTTAGCAAGAGAGAGAAGTAGTAGTGCACCAAGTAGGAGGAAGCAATTGTTGTCTAGATTTTACACTGCACTAGTTGAGTTCTATATTGAGGAAATTTTGTGAGGTTTCTCCCTTGTGGTTTCCCCAAGGAAAATCTATGTGTTCTTGTGTTCTTATGTTTTTATGCATCTTGTTATTTTAGTGATATTGTAGTGGCAAATTGTTTAAAGATATTATCTAAGCAAATTTCATAAAACATTAACACCTTATACCATATGTTTAGTATTTATTTTTTATTTTAATTGACATGGGTTTTAAGGTTATTTTTAGCATTGTAATTGTTTAGATTTTAATTTTTTTGTAGTGAACCTCTCAGGGCCCTATGTATAACTATTTAACATTCATAATTTACAATATTTACAATATAAATTGCAACATAAAATAAATTACAACAATAATTTCTTTAAAGGAAAATTCAACAATAATAAAACAATTAAATATAAATGAACCTAATTGCGACGATTATGTCGTTGTTGAAAAATATTTGTGCAATTTTTGTTGCTGCAATTCAGTCCCTCAATCTTTCCAAATTACTGTCTAACCCCTTTGTTAACCTTTCTACCATCCTGGGAGTAATATTCTTCTTCCTAGGCTCCCAAGCAATAGGGGTTGTAGAGCACACACACTGGAAAAGGTTTAGAAATGAGATACTCCTCACCAAAGCCTTTCAACAAAAACTCACATAAATCACCTGTGAGAACTATATTGTTGTTACACCATTCATCCAACATTAGGGAGCTAAGAGATGTGTTTCCCTTCCTTTCCCCTTGATTAAATAGAATAATTTCCCATGGCACATGCCGTTGCATGCAAAAATACTATTTTTATGCAATTTCTCATTATTATTATTCACCCAACCATGTGTCTTTCTCATATGAGAGTGCACATATATCCCACAATTTGTTCCTAAATGTTCCCTTATGCTAGCATTCCAATCCCTAAATCAGTGGATGCAAGTGGAGTTAACTCTATAATGTTCCCTATACCATATTTTCTCCATAACAATTATAATTATAATTATAATTATATTTTCTCTATAATTATAATGATTCATTGTATGCACAAAACAAAATAATGCGTAACTATGTCCAATAAAAAATATTTACATAGATTATTTTCTCATGATTTTCTAGGTACCACATCCATAGGACCTTTTTGTGGAAATTGAACCCAGGTGTTAGAACAATTACACTCACAAAAATTGCCAACTACACATGCAAATTACTCACAAAGGAGACTGAATATGGAGCAGAGCACTAATCTGTATTGAATAAGTGTACAATAGCCAACCCTGTGAAGTCATAGGCTACCACAATAAATAATTACATGAGAGATTCGAATGCATAAGGATGCCATTGGAATTTGGTCAAAAGAAGGCTTACTAAATCTAAGCAAATCCCCCATATGTGCATAAAGTAGTTTCCAAATCTGTCTAGGAGTTCATGAATTGGTAAAATCAATTATGTAAGATAATAGATGATGGAAGGACAACTCATACATTATTTTATTTGGAGAAAAGAGTGGAGGATGATGAGGACAAAAAAAAAGTTAACTTCACCTAGTCAAACTTTCCCAATTGCCTTAAAACTCAGAAAAAGCAGGCAATAAAGCAGAAAAAGCAAACATGCACTAGGAGGGCCAGGAATAAAGTAGATTTCATTCCAAGTGGTTTCCCAAGTGCTCCATGACTCAAATTTAGCAAGTTTGACCACTTTGGATGTGTGGAGGACAACTTGCATAAGGTGGAATATGGAAACTAGGCAAATAAGAGAAAAATTGGATTAATTAATGTCTAAGGTGATTAACTATGGGTTGATTATTCTAACACCCCCCATTAAGACTAAATTACGAGTAAAATATCAGAAAATTATAGGACCTAGAAACAAGGATTAGTCACCCTTTACATACTGCATGTCCATTTAACCAAGGAAAGAGGCAAAAACCCAGTGGGAAAAATCCTCCCTTAAACATGGATAGTAAAACAAAATTTGAAAATATTGTCATCACTCATGCTTCACAGCAAGATCAACAATCCCCAGCAATGATTTGAGATTGATGAATGTCTTCTCACAAAAAACTTTGGTGAAGATATCTGCTACTTATTCTGAAGATGAACAAAAGAGTAGGTGAATGGTGCCATCATGCACAAGCTGTCTGATGTAGTGCATATGGATCTCAATGTGTTTGGTTCTCTGTTTCTGAACTGGATCATTGTAGATTCGAATGGTACTCTGATTATCACAATAGATATTATTTGAGTATTCTTATTCGAAGCCACAATCACCAAGTAACCCCTGCAACCATAAACATTGAGTTGTTGCATTTACAACTCCTTTGTACTCTGCTTCTGTAGATGAGAGTGCAATGGCACTCTGTTTCTTGCTTGACCAGCTGATTGGTCCTTCAGCAAGCATGAACACATATCTTGATGTTGACTTTTGATCTGTGTTGTCACCTTCCCAATCACTGTCAGCAAACCTAATCAAATCAAGATCAGATTTATCTTTATAGAAGATCCCATGAGTCCTTGTTCCCTGAACAAAGTTAAGGATCCTTTTGGTTGCTCTCCAATGGATCTCATGAGGCTGATCCATGTATATTGAAGCCAAACTTACTGCATAATAAATATCAGGTTGAGTATGTGTAATATACAGCAAACACCCAATCAGTTGCCTATACAATGTATTATTTACCATAGGTGAAGAATCTGCTTCTTCAAGCTTAACTTCTGAAAGGAAGGGAGTCTTGCTGGACTTACAGTCCTTCATGTTGAATTTGCTCAGAAAATCCAAGGCATACTTGGACTGATGTACTTTGATTCCATATTTGGTTTGAGCAATCTCGAGCCCCAAGAATCGGCTCAATAAGCCCAAATCAGTCATTGAGAAGGCATGGTTCATTGCATCCTTCAAGGAGGCAATTTCATCCTTTGAGCTTCTTGTAATGAGAAGGTGATCAACATACAAAACAATGATCATTAATGAACCATGAATCAGCTTCAAATAGACATTTGGATCTGACTTGCATTGAACAAAATTCAGTGATAGTAGAAAGCTATCAATCTTGGCATACCAAGCCCTGGGGGCTTACTTAAGCCCATACAATGACTTCTTTAGCCTACACATAAGAGATGGATTAGTATCAAATCCTTGAGGCTGATGCATGTAAATATCTTTAGTGAGATCTCCATTTAGGAAAGAACACTTCACATCCATGTGATGTACCTCCCACTGCTTTGAAGCTGCAATGGCTAAGGCTATCCTGATGGAGTCCATCTTTGCCACTGGTGCAAAGCTCTTGTTTGTGCCAGAAATTGTTTCCAAGGCCAAAGAAACAAGCCAACACAATCTCAAATAAAACTCAATAAAACAAACTAGGTTTAGGGTTTCTGATGTATTTTCTTGGTTATAAACTTTGGGGAAGGACAGGGAATACACTCATGAGCAAAGTAATAACTAAATCATAAACACAAGAAGACAAAGATGCATAATATATTCAACAAGATCCAACAGAACACAGTATTGAAGTTCATTCATAAAACACAAGCATCACCATCATATAAACATAAACCAGTAATGAGTATATCAATTAAGCAACCAAACAAGCTGAACAATGAAGCCAACACAAAAACTAAAGGGTAAAAGTGTCATGTATCTCATAATTTTATCATCAAGTGCATACAAGAGTTTTGATACTTAACTCATGAACAAGTCTGCAGACCTCCTGAAGCTATCCCAAAAATCGAACCCTCTCAATGACTTTCTAACCTCTCTAAATACTATTCTTTACAAAATCAGTTAGGGATATAACCCTAACTGCCTTCCATCAGCTCGATGAGATAAGGTAAAATGTACAATATTACAAAACATGACATTTTCTAAAAATAGTAAACACTAACTAGTATGTTTCTCAAAAAGATAACAAATAACTAATTGAACAACTGACTTATAGATCTTTTGCTGCCTCAGCTAACAGAGCAATGCCATCTAATGCATGATCTTTCTTCTTAGCTTGCCTTTTCTCCTACTCCATGTCAGTTATCTTCTTGGTAAGCTCCTCATTTCTCTGCTGCAAGTCCTTGACTGTCTTCTCCAACTCTGTACAGTGAAAGTCAGTGGTTCTTTTTCTCTTTAGAACCTCTTTAGATACTGCTGTCAGCTCTTGACAATGGTCATTGACATCCTGAAGATATTCTCTAAGCCTTCTGTTAGCCATCATCAGCCCCTCATTGATCTCTTGCATATAGGTCATCTGTTGTTTGTACTGCTTAATAACTTTCTTCAAGTTTTCTTTATCTGAATCAACTGACCTTCCTGTCATGATCTCTTGTTCATAACTGGGCATCTCAGGTATATCAAACCTCTTAAAAATGTCTGCATCCTTATTTAACAAGTCTGTGGAAACAACAGGAATATTAGGTTCTTTCAGAATACCTGCTTTCCTAAGTATAAGTTCATATTCATCTTCCCATTCCTGATCTTCAACAGGAGGTGCTTCAGCTTTTTCTTCCTGATGTTGCTTTAAAAGTTCATTTCTTATTTCAAGAAATATGGCAAACAATTCAAACTCGGGCTGCCTTAACTCCTTTACTAACTGTGATGATCCTTTTACTTTTGCAGGATGAGAAGAGGAAGCTTTGGCAACTATTTTTCCCTTGGTTTTAATGTTCATTGTGTCAAATTATGGTTCTTCACCTGAGGAAATATCACTCAGGACAGTCACTTGCTTGGAATTCAATTTAGGATTGAGCAGCTTCTTCATATTCCATCTTAGCTTATTCGTTGGCCTGGTTTTAGGCCTCCCATATGGGGATATCATTTCAATCCTTTTCTTATTCTTATTAGGTTTGAATGTTTTGATTTCTGAAGTGGAGAATGCTCTGCAGGCTTCAGCCCTATATTTAGTTTTAGTAATAAGCTGATCTTCTTCTAGCAAATATCCCTCATCATCTGAGAGAATGGTGAGTGGACTTCTCTGCTGGGTCTGAAACTCCTCCTTAGGTGCAGCAACCTCTTCTGTAACTGCAGCTTTAACTTCCTTGGAAACCTCTGCTGGTATCAACTGTTGCCTAGGCTGCAATTTCTCCTCTAAAAACAATGAATACTTTCCTGTAATACCAGCTGAAAACACTTTGGGTTTACTGCCAATCTCCACATGCTCTGCTTCCTTCTCAACTTTGACCTCTTCTGTGTCTTCAAGTTTAGCTTTTTGACCTAACTTTATCATCAGTACCTTCCCTTTGTCTGCTTGTTTTTCAGGTTGTTGATTCTCCTGTTTGTTTTGAAAGACAGACCAAAAGATGAAAAAATCCAAGGTCTTTCCTTCATGCTGCAAAACAGTGCTAATAATCAACTTAATTAGCCCATGATGAAAGATGGACTGAGAAGAATGGTCCATATTCCCTTTGACCCTATTAGAGATTTTCTGCAAGCTTTTGAATAAGAAGAATGGAAGGCTCATCTTGGACACCCCCACCAT
The DNA here is from genome assembly GCA_001517045.1 of Pseudotsuga menziesii. Lineage (NCBI taxonomy): Eukaryota > Viridiplantae > Streptophyta > Pinopsida > Pinales > Pinaceae > Pseudotsuga > Pseudotsuga menziesii. Next base: position 561,399 of record LPNX010285167.1, read on the forward strand.
ATGTTGCAGAAATCTGAAGTGGTACTTAAAAACATAAGCATACCTGCCCTCGCAAGTAATATAACTTTGCAAAATTCTGAATGGTTCTACCCATTCCTTTCTGAAATTTTGAATAAGGATTCCTTTACTCCATTCTGGGGTGACATTTGGTAATAGATATCTCTGAGGATCAAAGGTAAAGGGTAGTTTCTTAAACCATAGTTCACCTTCATTATTAATCCCTGTAGCTTTTGCAATCAGCTCCACTGTCAGCCTGAAATTAAGAGTGTCAAAGGTCACCATGTCATTTTTAAAGCATTGTGAAAACTTACAAGAAACTTCAGTGTTATACCCATCTATATTCTTGAAAAAATCCATCCAACCAGCCTATTGAAATAGTTCAACACACCCAGGGAACTTTTCAATCCAACCTACATCAGTAGGCTCACCTCTATTTATCTTGCCACTCTTACCCATTTGTCTTGAAAAGCTGGAACTGTATGGATTCTAGGGTTAAATTGATAACCTGACAGGTGATGTTTCTTTTTTAAATCTCTCAGGTTTCAAAAACAGCTCTCCTTAATATTCTCTGACTGCTCCTTTTGTTTTCTTAATACAGGTTGGGTTTTATAACAAGTATAAGAGACTTAGATCATTTGAAGTATTCCAGACTCTTCACTGCAACTGATGACTGTCATTCAATTTAATTGTTCTAATGGTTGTCCATTCCCAGCATGTATTCTTACCCCTATGTATTAATACCAAAATTAATCCTCAAACCCTTTTGGTATCACCTATCAACAATTTCAGCACAGTAAGACTTTGCAAATACGATATCAATTATTAGCTTCTCAGGTTAACTAAAGACTGCTTGTCTGTTGGATGAGAAAAACAGAATAATCTGTAATCTATTCACATTATGCTTCCTGTAGCCTTAGTATCAAAAAATGAAACTAGGTCTCCTTGTAATCTTAGCCATTCAACGCATTTGTCTCACTGTGTATAAATATCAAATATTTTTGTGAAGTTTAAGTACTATAACATTCACAGTTTTCAACCCAGCCTCTTTCAAACCTCAACAAATGAATAGTTCAATATGGAGGCTATTTTTTAGTCCTCCACTCAGCAGAGCATCTCAGAATGTCTTAGGCAGTTATTTATTTGGCCAAAGTTTCATTTAAAAGCACAATTTAACATTTCCCTCGATCAATTTTGACAGAACGAACTCCACCCAAAAAGCCCCAAATTTTCAGTTATATTGGTTTATCATGGAATACCTTTTAATTGATCTACTGTAGATACTTTGAACCACTCTTCATGCTATTTGAGTACCGTCCTGAAAGATACAGGTGTCGTTCAGGGTCCAATTTAACTCCAGGTGTCAAGATGAAGAAGCCCTATTTTTCTGTGCGACTATGAAAACCTCCACTAAGCTTTGCAACTGCAATCTTCGTGTTTTTAGGCAGGCACCGTCATTCCATTAACTGCTCAGCTTTGGGAAAGAGATAAGAAGTAACTCTCCTCAGATTAAACTTGATTTAACCGACCATCTGTCATGATAAGCTGCTTTATAATTCATGATGACCAGGCTTTTCTTCACGTTATGAAACCACCTATTCTCATGATGATTCCTGAGACAGCACGTAGCAAACTCTCCAAAACACACGATTAGTCACTCATCATTCGAAAACATGCCAATTTTTTGCTAAAAAAATCAGAGAAATTGAGAGTCGCAATATTCTTGTAGCGCTCCTTCATTATTTTTTTCCACTTGCACTACAAGAATATCATTAACGCTATTTTATCGTTGTTTTACAACTTTTTGTGATTTTGCATGAAGTTTTAAAGCTGTTTGAGTAATGACTAAGCTCAGAATATGATTTGTGAATCCATTATTTGATATAATGACTTTAAAAAACCCCTTCAAAATGTAAAGGATGAGAAAATAAAGCAAAAATATAAAGGCCAAGTTCAAAATTTCACCTAACAACCAAAATTTCTCCTAAAAGAAGAAAATAATTAAACTAAATAAAATGAGTAACTTGAAATAAAAATGCAAATCAAACAAAATTTGAAGAAACAAATCATTGACTTAACATCTGGCTCCAGCTGCGGGATGAAGACCTCCCTGCGAGGCTTCAAGAACTTGTAGACCAGTGCCTTCTGTCTGCTATCTTATCTACCTGTCTGCAAAACTTCCATTGGGATATGGAGTCTTATTATGCTTCACTCACACCGGTATGTACAATGAAAAGTGAAAATGCTCTTATAAACTGTAGAAATGCTTGAGGAATCGCCCGTTAACAGGGCTGGACAACTCCTCACCTTCCAAGGACTGCAAGATAAAAGTATTGTTCTCTAAAACCTTTGACACTAGAAAAGGGCCAAATCGGAGATTGTCAAACTTACCATGTTTACCCTTTTGCTCCTTCCTTGCATCCCACCTTAGAACCATATCACTGACTGAGAAAGTATTTTCTTTGTTGTTCCTATCAAACTTGCTTTTTATCTTGGATCTGTACACCTGTGCCTTTTCATCTACCTTTTCCCTGCTTTGTTGCAATTCTATCATTTCAAAAATTCTTCTTTGCATATCATTTGGCTCTTCTTGTGAATTATGGAGGAATTTCATCACTGGAATCCCCAATTGAACAGGGAAAACTGCCTATGTACCATAGACTAACTGAAAGGGAGATGTTCCAATTGCCTGTTTCACTGTGATCCTATCTTCCCACAATGCATATTTTAGCATTGAATCCCATGATCTTTTGTTATGCTTGAGCAGCTTCTTAATACTCTGAATGATGTTCTTGTTAAAAGATTCATCCAAACCATTTCCCTGGGGATAGTAGGGAGTTGAGTGTTTCAGCAAAATAACATTCTTTTCACAGAATGATACCATTGCCTTAGACTTGAAGGCCTTAGCATTGTCTGTCACTAATTTCTGAGGACAACCAAACCTACTCAAGATATTGTCTTCAATGAAATCCATGATGACTTCGTCCGTAGCATTCCTAGTGGGGATGGCCTCCACCCATTTAATGAAAAAATCTGTTGCAGTAAGAATCTAGTGGTGTTGTCCTGAAGATGCTGGATTTATTTCTCCAATAAAATCCAGACCCCATTGCTGAAAAGGGGCATTGACTGCAATAGGATTCAAGGGAAAAGACAACAATTTCTGTTTTCCAGCAAACTTCTAACAAGGGACACAGGCTCTCACCTGCTGATAAACATCTGCAAACAAGGAGGGCCAATAGTATCCAGCTCTTAAAATTCTGTAGGCTGTTGTATTCCAGTATTTGTGCCCCCCACAAGCACCCTCATGAGATTCAGAAATCACTCCTTCGATCTCTGATTTGTTCAAACATCTGAGGAGAATACCACCTGGGTCTTTCCAGAACAGTTGTTCTTCCACTAGACAGTACTTCGTAGCTTTCAACTTTAAAGATCTAGTAGCCTTCCTATTCATATGCTCAAGACATTGCAAAAATAACAGAAAATGAACAATGTCTGCATACCATTCTGATGATGAATAGTAGTCCATGATTTTCTCTTTTTCTAGTAGTACTTCATCTTCTTCAGGAACTGATTCTTCAGCCATGACATGCAATCCTAATGCCTGACAATTTGATTCAGCCAGTATCTTGGATAAACCTTATCCCTTGACAAGATTGGTAGGCCTGATCTCAACATAATACTCCATAATCTTTGCAATCCACCTGCCTATTTTCCCTTCACTATCAGGCTGTGTTAACACATCTTTTACATCAGAAATTGGGACAAATGAAATAACCTTTGAATGCAGAACATAAATTATGAAAAATTTCAAAGCCTTTACCAGCGCATAAGCCTGCTTTTCCAATATACTGTATTTGAGCTCAGAGTCTCTGAGAGTTTTACTGAAGAAGGCAATAGGATGTTCCAATCCTTCTTTATTTTTTCTGAAGTAAGACTGCTGCAATTGTGTCTTCTGATGCAAATGAAAAAGTGAGAAATTATTTGGTAAAATTAGGACTTACCAATACGGGTGCTTCAGTAAGAGCTACTTTGATTTTCTCAAATGTAGCCTTTGCCTCAAAAGTCTACCTAACTTCTTGATCCTTCTTCAGCATGGATGTGATCTGTTTAATGGTCTCAGCAAAATTGGGAATGAACCACCGCAGAAAATTGATTTTTCCAATGAATGATTGAACATCCTTTTTACTCCTAGGCAAACTAATCTTCAGTATAGCTTTCACTCTTTCAGGATCTATTATGATGCCATCAGCAGACACCAAGTGACCAAGTAGTTTACCTTCTTGCATAGCAAAATGTGACTTCTTTGGATTTAGAGACAGGCCAAATTTTCTGCATTTTAGGAAGGTCTATCTCAAATGTTTCAAATGCTCATCATCTGACTGTGAGAAAACAGTAATATCATCCAAATAGATGACCACAAACTTATCTTTTTCTCCCACAAATGCAATGTCCATTGCTCTCTGAAAGGTTGCTCCGGCATTCATCAGGACAAAAGGCATCTTGTCATACATGAATGTCCCCCAGGGAGTTGTAAAATATGTCTTCTCCTTATCATCAGGGTGCATAGCAATCTGATTGTACCCTGAGAAACCATCCACCATAGAGATTCTTTGTGCTCCAACCACTTGCTGCAATACCTGTTCAATCTTAGGAAGAGGATAGTTGTCTTTTAATGAAGATCTGTTTAGGTTTCTGAAATCAACACATAATCTGATCTCTCCATTATTTTTTCTGACAGGGACCAAATTTTCCACCCAAGAAGAATACTTGAGAGGAACTATGATCTTAGCATCTAACAACTTTTTTATTTCTTTTTCAATCACAGGAAACAAAGTTGGGTTAATCCTCCTTAGTTTCTGTCGGAAATGTTTAACATTTGGTTTTAAGGGAACTTTATGCTGTATGATTCCTGTATCATATGTTCTTAGTTCCTCATAAGACCATGCAAAAACATCTACATGCTCTTTTAACAGCTTGATATACCTGCTTCTTTGTTCAGCTGAACCAATATTGCAGTCTATCACATTCTCTTCTGAAGATTGAACCACGGGATTTGAAAGTGTATCATCCTTTGTAAATATTATTTCCAGAGGTACAAAACCTTTAGGAATGAAGTTGCTCTTTAACTCAATGATTTTATGACCAGCAATCTCATCTTCAGCAAACTCATCTTCCCGGCCTTCTTCTTCATCTTCCTCTTGAGCAATCTGATAATTTGAAAACTCATGTGTAAGCTCTAGGAACCTTTTAATATCAATGTCATCCTAAAACACCCTCCAATGTTTCACATTATTAGGTACAGATGGTCTGTACCTCACCTCAATTGGATACCTCAACTGAGTAGTCTTAGGAATTCTGAAATGTGTGGCATCCAATGCTAAAGAATCTGCAGTATCATTGTGATTCCTTGGAATATGAGTGATGTTAAGTGCTATAAAATAATTTTCAAGCATATCCCATACCTCATTCCGATAGATTTTCAACAAACCCTGCTTCACTTGATAGTTGCTCTTCACCTGCTGAACAACCAATTTGGAGTCGCCAAATGTAGCAATTTGTTGAATGCCCAAGTCTTTAGCAGCTTTCAATCCTAATAATAGAGCCTCATACTCAGCAGTGTTGTTAGTGGTGACAAACTCCAATTTATACATGAGCTTCACTATTTCACCTCTAGGGGAAATGAGAAGAACCCCAGCTCTAGCACCCTCCTTGCATGAAGATCCATCAAAATACAATTGCCACAGTGCATCTTCTTCCTCTTTGCTGTGTTTTATTGGCTGTTCTTTTTCCACTTGTAACAGAACAGCAGAATTATCCTCGTCACTAAAATGTAACATGCACGTACCAAGATCTTTATCAACAGAGTATAGTGGGTGATTGGTGGGGTTTTTATCATCTGTCACTATGTAAGCAAAATGCAGCTCTCTGTATAGCCTTCTATTTTCTGCACCAAACACAGGAATGGTGGCATATGAAAGGTCCATTTGTAAGGTTCCTCCAACCTTCTTTGCCCAAGACCTAGACAGAAGTAATCCAAACTTCGGTGTTATGTCAGCTACCACAACATCCATTATTACACTTTTCATAGGCAATTGAGCCAGGCTAACTACCATGTCCTTTATTACACCTAGACATTTTACTGCTCCGGATTCAAAGGCATATAGGTCATGGTAAGGTTTGGTAATACTCAAGCCCAGAGCTTCCATAACAGCCTTTGGCATCAAATTGTGGGATGCTCCTGAATCTAAAAGGCAATTGTGAATCATTTGATCATGGACTGTCAGGGTGACATAGAAAGGAGGTGAAGCACCAGCCTCATTTTCAGTTTTTTCAGCTAGGGCTGATCCAATGAAGATTCTAGGGTTTTCTTCCAGCAGATTAACTGTGTCTGAAACAGGTTGATTACTTGCTGAATTCATCACTTTCAGAACTGTTTCTTTATATGAAGGATTCTTTATTAACTTAGTCAAAGGTACAGGAATCTTTAATTTTCCTAATTCATTCTCCAAACTGAAATTCTGAACAAATTTGTTTACCTCTTCAACCTCTGGAGTCTTCTTTGATTTTTCTGCAACTTGCCTTTTTTGTGGCACAGTATCAGCTATTTGTTTAGCAAGAATAGTGGCAGCAGGAACAGTGGCAGTAGGAACAACAAATTTCTTCTTTGGGGCTTGTGCCACTTGCTTTGGGCCTGATCTGAGATTTATAGTCTTCTTGAGTCCATTTTGATGTACAGCAGCAGTCACAGTAGTCTTTTCCAAATCCAAGTCATCCTTAGCTTCAAACATGTCAGCATCATAATATTCTGCATTCAGAAATTCTTCCTCAGTAACAAAGCCTCCAGAGAATCCTTCTCCAAAATGATTCATATCTTGATCAGTCTCAGTCTCTTCAAAGAGCAGCTCTTCATCAACTTCTTCTTCATCAGCTACATTGTTCTGAAGAGGTGGTGGCACTCTTTGATCTTCATTTTCTCTCCTTTCTCGCTGGATATCATTGTTCCTTCGTTCTCTGGGCATAAAACGGGGAGTAAATTTCCTTCTAAACTGATTCTGGTTATTTGGATTTCATTCAGCTTCTGGAGCAGGTTTGCCAGAATTCTTTTCAAGCTCTAATTTATTCAATTTTGCAGTGAGAATCTTCACCAGCTTAGCCATTTCATCAATCTTGGCTTCAACAGAATGAGGAGTGGAACTTCCTGAAGTTGCTTCCTTCTTTCCTTTTTTATCATAAAGCTGCTGGGCTATTTCTTTCTTAAGTCTGTTTGAAGCCAATAAATTGGACTCTACCTCCAATGCTACATCTTGCATGTTCAGCAAGGTGATAGGTCTCCTTTCTCTAAGTAATAAAGAAAATTTGTGATCAAAGGCATTTGCATAGGTAAGTTTAGCTGATGTTTCAGTAGGCTTAATTTCTGCTGGAATCCTACTATACATTTTGTTAAAACTTTTGGAAAAATATGCAACAATCTCCTCTTTTTTCCTTCTAAGAGCTCCAAACTCAGTTATATAGTAGGTGTGGTCTTTTGTGTCTCCCCATTGCCTCATGAAGAGATCACGGAGCTCTTCAATTATAGTGATTGAGTTGGAAGGAAACTCTCTGAACCATTTCCTTACATCCCCATCAAGGCTCTGAACGAATACCCTCATCCATACATCTTTGACCTCAATGTTTTGATTGTAAGCATAACTTAGGAAAGCCTCCCAATGTTCTTTAGCAGTGGTTTCCCCCTGTCCATTGAACCTAGGCATATACTTCTGGTAATCACCTCCAGGCAATGCATGTAAAGGCTGAGATAAGACTAATGGTGCATACTTGGCTGCAACCATCCGATCCATCATGTCTATGGGAGGGTTTTGGGCTACCATTTTTGGACTGACTAGTTTTGAAGATGAGGAGGCTTGGCTAGAAATTGACTGAAAAGAACTTTTATATAATTTCAGTTGAAAAAGAGGTATTTTACCAGGAGACGTAGCTTTGGATTTTCTAAAGGATTGAGTATTTGTAAAGATTTGAAAAGAGCTATTAGGTATAATAGGCTTGATCCAAGGTGAGGTTTCAGCTGAATGTATTGAAGCACCCAACTGGTCAAGGTCACAGAGGGCTGGTAAATATTGAGACCTTCTAAGCTTTCTTGTTTTTTTCAATATTTTTTTAGGGTCTGAGACCCCTAAATGTAATGGTGAAGTAGGTCTGTTCCTGGTTCCCACTTCTCTAGAAGCCACTGTGTTAAATTTTGGTGAAAATAGCCTTATAAAATGATGGTTTAAGTCCACCTCTTAAAACCAGTAAAACTGATAAGTATCCCAGGGAAGATATGTCTTCAAATTCGTCCCCGGCAACGGCGCCAAAGATGTTTGTGCCAGAAATTGTTTCCAAGGCCAAAGAAACAAGCCAACACAATCTCAAATAAAACTCAATAAAACAAACTAGGTTTAGGGTTTCTGATGTATTTTCTTGGTTATAAACTTTGGGGAAGGATAGGGAATACACTCATGAGCAAATTAATAACTAAATCATAAACACAAGAAGACAAAGACGCATAATATATTCAACAAGATCCAACAAAACACAGTATTGAATTTCATTCACAAAAGACAAGCATCACCAACATATAAACATAAACCAGTAATGAGTATATCAATTAAGCAACTAAACAAGCTGAACAATGAATCCAACACAGAAAATGAAGGGTAAAAGTGTCATATATATCATAATTTTATCATCAAGTGCATACAAGAGTTTTGATACTTAACTCATGAACAAGTCTGAACTCATGAACAAGTCTGCAGACCTCTTGAAGCTATCCCAAAAATCGAACCCTCTCAATGACTTTCTAACCTCACTAAATACTATTCTTTAAAAAATTAGTTAGGGATCTAACCCTAAATTCCTTCCATCAGCTCGATGAGATAAAGTAAAATGTACAATATTACAAAACATGACATTTTCTAAAAATAGTAAACACTAACTAGTATGTTTCTCAAAAAGATAACAAATAACTGATTGAACAACTGAATTATAGATATTTTTCTGCCTCAGCTAGCAGAGAAATGCCATCTAATGCTTGATATTTCTTCTTAGCTCGCCTTTGCTCCTGCTCCATGTCAGTTATCTTCTTGGTAAGCTCCTCATTTCTCTGCTGCAAGTCCTTGACTGTCTTCTCCAACTCTGTACAGTGCAAGTTAGTGGTTCTTTTTCTCTTTAGAACCTCTTTAGATACTGTTGTCAGCTCCTGAAAATGGTCATTTGCATCCTGAAGATATTCTCTAAGCCTTCTGTTAGCCATCATCAGCCCCTCATTGATCTCTTGCATATAGTTCATCTGCTGTTTGTACTGCTTAATAACTTTCTGCCAGTTTTCTTTATCTAAATCAACTGACCTTCCTGTCATGATCTCTTGTTCATAACTGGGCATCTCAGGTATGTCAAACCTCTTAAAAATGTCTGCATCTTTATTTAACAAGTCTGTGGAAACAACATGAATATTAGGGTCTTTCAGAATACCTACTTGCCTAATTATAATTTCATCTTCATCTTCCCATTCCTGATCTTCAACAGGAGGTACTTCAGCTTTTTCTTCCTGCTATTGCTTTAAAAGTTCATTTCTTATTTCAAGAAATATGGAAAATAGTTCAGACTCAGGCTCCCTTAACTCCTTTATTGACTGTGATGATCCTTTTACTTTTGCAGGATGAGAAGAGGAAGCTTTGGCAACTATTTTTCCCTTGCTTTTAATGTTCATTGTGTCAAATTTTGGTTCTTCACCTGAGGAAATATCATTTAGGACAGTCACTTGCATGGAATTCAATTTAGGATTGAGCAGCTTCTTCATATTCCATTTTAGCTTATTCGTTGGTCTGGTTTTAGGCCTCCCATATGGGGCTATCATTTCAATCCTTTTCTTCTTCTTATTAGGTTTGACTGTTTTGATTTCTGAAGTGGAGAATGCTCTGCAGGCTTCAGCCCTATCTTCCATTTTAGTAATAGGCTGATCTTCTTCTAGCAAATATCCCTCATCATCTGAGAGTGGGGTGAGTGGACTACTCTGCTGGGTCTGAAACTCCTCCTTAGGTGCAACAACCTTATCTATAACTGCAGCTTTAACTTCCTTGGAAACCTCTGCTAGTATCAACTGCTGTGTAGGCTGCAATTTCTCCTCTGAAAACAATGAATACTTGCTTGTAATACCAGCTGAAAACACTTTGGGTTTACTGTCAACCTCCACATGCTCTGCTACCTTCTCAACTTTGACCTCTTCCTTGTCTTCAAGTTTAGCTTTCTGACCTAATTTTCTCATCAGTACCTTCTTTTTGTCTGCTTGTTTTTTAGGCTGTTGATTCTCCTGTTTGTTTTGAAATCCATACCAAAAGATGAAAAAATCCCAGGTCTTTCCTTCATGCTGCAAAACAGTGCTAATAATCAACTTAATTAGCCCATGATGAAAGATGGATTGAGAAGAATGGTCCATATGCCCTTTGACCCTGTTAGACATTTTATGCAAGATTTTGAATAAGAATAATGGAAGGCTCATCTTGGACACCCCCACCATATGTTGCAGAAATCTGAAGTGGTACTTAAAAACATAAGCATACATGCCCTCACAAGTAATATAACTTTGCAAAATTCTGATTGGTTCTACCCATTCCTTTCTGAAATTTTGAATAAGGATGCCTTTACTCCAGTCTGGGGTGACATTTGGTAATAGATATCTCTGAGGATCAAAGGTAAAGGGCAGTTTCTTAAACCATAGTTCACCTTCATTCTTAATCCCTGTAGCTTCTGCAATCAGCTCCACTGTCAGCCTGAACTTAAGAGTGTCAAAGGTCACCATGTCATTTTTAAAGCATTGTGCAAACTTACAAGAAACTTCAGTATTATACCCATCTATCTTCTTGAAAAAATCCATCCAACCAGCCTGTTGAAATAGTTCAACACACCCAGGGAACTTTTCATTCCAACCTACATCAGTAGGCTCAGCTCTATTTATCTTGCCACTCTTACCCATTTGTCTTCAAAAGCTGAAACTGTATGGCTTCTAGGGTTCAATTGATAACTTGATAGGTGACATTTCTTTTTTAAATCTCTCAGGTTTCAAAAATATCTCTCCTTAATCTTCTCTGACTGCTCCTTTTGTTTTCTTAATACAACCTAGGTTTTATCACAAGTATAAGAGACTTAGATCATTTGAAGTATTCCAAACTCTTCACTGCAACTGATGACTGTCATTCAATTTAATTCTTCTAATGGCTGTCCATTCCCAGCATGTATTCTTACCCCTGTGTATTAATACCAAAATTAATCCTCAAACCCTTTTGGTATCACCTATCAACAATGTCAGCACAATAAGACTTTGCAAATGCAATATCAATTATTAGCTTCTCAGGTTAACTGAAGACTGCTTGTCTGTTGGATGAGAAAAACAGAACAATCTGCAATCTATTCACATTATGCTTCCTGTAGCCTTAGTATCAAAAAATGAAACTAGGTCTCCTTGTAATCTTAGGCATTCAACACATTTGTCTCACTGTGTATAAATATCAGATCTTTTTGTGAAGTTTAAGTACTATAACATTCACAGTTTTCAACCCAGCCTCTTTCAAACCTCAACAAATGAATTGTTCAATATGGAGGCTATTTTTCAGTCCTCCACTCAGCAGAGCATCTCAGAATGTCTTAGGCAGTTATTTCTTTGGCCGAAATTTCATTTAAAAGCACAATTTAACATTTCCCTCGATCAATTTTGACAGAACGAACTCCATCGAAAAAACCCCAAATTTTCAGTTATATTGGCTTATCATGGAATACATTTGAATTGATCGACTGTAGATAATTTGAACCACTCTTCATGCTATTTGAGTACCGTCCTAAAAGATACAGGTGTCGTTCAGGGTCCAATTTAACTCCAGGTGTCAAGATGAAGAAGCCCTAGTTTTCTGTTCGACTATGAAAACCTCCACTAAGCTTTGCAACTACAATCTTCATGTTTTTATGTAGGCACCATCATTCCATTAACTGCTCAGCTTTGGGAAAGAGATAAGAAGCAACTCTCCTCATATTAAACTTGATTTAATCGACCATCTGTCATGATAAGCTGCTTTATAATTCATGATGACCAGGCTTTTCTTCACGTTATGAAACCACCTATTCTCATGATGATTCCTGAGACAGCACGTAGCAAACTCTCCAAAACACGCGATTAGTCACTCATCATTCAAAAACATGCCAAATTTTTGCTAAAAAAATAGGAGAAATTGAGAGTCGCGATATTCTTGTAGCGCTCCTTCATTATTTTTTTCCACTTGCACTACAAGAATATCATTAACGCTATTTTATCGCTGTTTTACAACTTTTTGTCATTTTGCATGAAGTTTTAAAGCTGTTTGAGTAATTACTAAGCTTAGAATATGATTTGTGAATCCATTATTTGATATAATGACTTTAAAAAACCCCTTCAAAATGTAAAGGATGAAAAAATAAAGCAAAAATATAAAGGCCAAGTTCAAAATTTCACCTAACAACCAAAAATTCTCCTAAAAGAAGAAAATAATCAAACTAAAGAAAATGAGTAACTTGAAATAAAAATGCAAATCAAACAAAATTTGAAGAAACAAATCACTGACTTAACAGGTCTCATTGTAGTCTATGGCATGTACCTGTGAGTATCCCTTGGCTACCAATATGGCCTTGTATTTTAGAGGTGAACCATCAGCAGCAAATTTGGTTTTGTAAACCCACTTACACTGAACTAGCTTCCTCCCTGGGGGAAGATCAACTAGCTCCCAAGTGTTGTTCTTTTGGAGTGAGATGAACTCTTCTTTCATGGCTGTTTTCCATATTGGATCATTTTATGCATATTCATATGTCTATGGGCCTGATTCAACCATCAGATAGCATTTCTCTGCAAACATAGGATCTTTCATGCACAGAGCACTCTCAAACTGAGATCTAGTCCTCCTAGGATCATTAGGATTTCCAACTAGTTCTCCAGCTACATGAATGGTATTTAATTCCCATTTTGGTCTTGTAGGAATGTTAGGATATGCAATTAAATCATCATTATTAGACATATCAGAATCAGCAATTTCAACTATCTCTTCACTTACATTCAAAGGTTCTGGTGGTGAAGAGGATTCTCCAACTTCCACTGCTGCTAGGGGCTCTTCTTAGAACTGAACACAACTTTCAATGAAGGATTTGTTTGTGCTCAAATTGATCAACTTGTACCCTTTTGAATATTTAGAGTACCCAACAAATAGACACTCTTGGCTTTGGGGCTGCAAAGCCTTCCTCTTTTCTGTTGGAATTCTAGCCCAAGCCCTTGAGCCAAAAATCCTGAAATGGGTCACATCTGGCTTGTTCCCACTCCATGCTTCGAAAGGAGTCATACCATAAAGATGTTTATGAGGCACCCTATTCTAGATATAGGGGTGCACAGTTTATAGCTTTGGCCCAAAACTTTGGTGGCAAATTCTTAGCCTCCATCATGCATGTTGCCATCTCTTTCAGTGATCTGTTCTTCCTCTCATCAACACCATTCTGCCATGGTGTGTAAGGGATAGAATGCTGCATTTGAATACCTACATCTACACAATATTGAATGAACTCATACTTGACATACTCACCACCATTGTCAGATCTGAGGACCTTGAGTTTCCCCCCATACTGGTTTTCAACCAAAGCCTTAAAGACTTTGAAAAGGCCATAAAATTCAGACTTGTGTTTCAGGAAGTAAACCCAGCAATACCTAGAAAATTAATCTATGATTGTCAATGCATATTTGGCCTAACTCATTGACATATGAGGAAATGGGCCAGCAACATCACTATGGATCAACTCAAGAGGTGCAGAGGTTGTCTCATGACTAGTTTTCTCAAATTTATGCTCTGGGTGTTTTCCTAGGATGCAACCTTGACAGACTCCTTTGGAAAAATTAATCTTTGGTAACCCTATGACCATATATTTTTCACTAAGATCAGAAAGATACTTGTAATTAAGGTGGCCAAATATTGCATGCCAAATATTTCTTGCCTCATTAGCATGAATCAGAAGAGAAGAGGGGTTTGAGTAGGGTAGGAAGTGTGAGAACATATATACTTCGAAGTGTGATTTGCAATTCCTTTTGCAATGACTTTACCACTTGAGATATCTATGATCTCAACTTCATCAGGTGAGAATATTACTTTCTTTCTATGTGGGTCATCTGATACACTGATAATAGGTTAGAGGCAAGACCTGGAACATACAATACATTTTTGAACTTACCATGGTCAATATCAATCTTCCCTTTGCCCAAACTTTCAGTGAGAGAGTCATCTCCCAGTACAATTGGTGGACCTTTCAACATGTCAAGTGAGGTGAATGCCTCCTTGGTTGAAACCATATGTCTTGAAGCTCCAGAATCAATGATGAAACTAGGTGAGCTTGATGTGCCAGCAACCAATGCATGAACTCTCTCTCTGTCTTCTGAATTTGATCCTCCTTCCCTCTTCTTTGAGCTGTCTGGAAGGGAGATGCCATTCTTCTCTGGGAGTTGGATCAGCATGTCTATTTGCTTGTTCACGCAAGAGCTTTCAGAATGATTTCCCTTACTGTAGTATGCACACTTGCTCATTTCTCCTTTGTTCTTCTTATTTTGGGGGTTCTTCTTGGAACCTTGAGGCTCCTCTGGAGACTTGTTCTTGTCTCTCTTTTGCTCAGGTGGATTCTTAGCTTTCTTCTTGCCTTTTGAATCCACCCTCAAATCTCCAGAAACCATAGCTTGGTCTTTGGAGGGTTTGATGGCGCCCATCATCACCAATTTATCTTGTTCTTGTGTGAGAGATTCCATGAAATCTGCAAGGCTAGGCATTTTCCAGGCTTGAGCTGTCAACTTTGTGGCATGGAATTTTGATACAAACACTAAATATTCAAGGCCAAGCTTCGAGAGTATGGCCAAAACCAGTTGCTCATCCTTCTTTTCGATCCCACATTGTTTCAGCTGCAAAACAAAGGATTTGAACTTGGAAAAATAGAGTTGCAGGGATTCAAAGCTATTGGGACTCAGGGAGATCAATTCATTTTCAATTTGATGTCCCCTCATCTCATGTCTTACCAAAAATCTCAAAAATGTTCTCCCATACTTCATTTGGTGATGTTAATCCATCAAGATGGAAAAGGAGGTCTCTAGATATGCTCAGAAACAGGAGACCATAGGCCTCATCCCTCCTATTGTGCCATTTAATCTTCTCTGCAGCTGCATTGGGCTCTGCTTCTGTTGCCATAGTCACTCTATAGAGGCCTTTTTCTCTCAACAATATCTCCATCTCTTCTTTCCATTCAAAGAAGTTAAATGGATTCAAGATGATCTTCTGAGATTGATCCATAGCTCAGAAATTGTCCCTTCAGTTAGCAGAATGCTCCCAGTCAATGATTTTGAACCTACAATAACAAATTGGAAGGATATAAACCAATATACAAAGGCTCTGATACCATGTGGAAATTGAACCCAAGTGTTAGAACAATTACACTCACAAAAATTGCCAATTACACATGCAAATTACTCACAAAGGAGACTGAATATGGAGCAGAACACTAATATGTATTGAATAAGTGTACAATAGACAACCCTGTGAATTCATAGGCTTCCACAATAAATAATTACATGAGATATTTTAATGCATAAGGATTCCATTCAAATTTGGTCAAAAGCAGGCTTACTAAATCTAAGCAAATCCCCCATAGGTGCATAAAGCAGTTTCCAAATATGTCTAGGAGCTCATGAATTGGAAAAATCAATTAGGCAAGCTAATAGATGATGGAAGGACAACTCATACATGCTTTTATTTGGAGAAAAGAGTGGAGGATGATGAGGACAAAAAACAAGTTAACTTCACCTAGTCAAACTTTCCCAATTGCCTTAAAACTCAGAAAAAGCAGGCAATAAAGCAGAAAAAGCAAAAATGCACTAGGAAGGCCAGGAATAAAGTATATTTGATTCCAAGTGGTTTCCCAAGCGCTCCATGACTCAAATTTAGCAAGTTTGACCACTTTGGATGTGTGGAGGACAACTTCCATAAGGTGGAATATGGAAACTAGGCAAATAAGACAAAAATTGGATTAATTAATGTCTAAGGTGATTAACTATGGGTTGATTATTCTAACACTTTTGACAAGCATTTTTGCTATATTTCTTATCATTATCTAGGTATTGTTGGAAACAATGGCCACACTAGGAGGGGGGGGTGAGTCAGTGTGACAGAAATTATAAACATTTTACCTTATTTTAATCAATCATAGTATATCAATCATTATGTCATCAATTGCATAATCAAATTCATCACGAGTCATAAGCACAACATCACATCAAAAGAGACATGAGAATATATCGAATTTTGATCTTTATTTATTGTACATGGAAGACAATGAACTTCTCGATTACAATCAGCACCAACTGATGAAAAGAGCACCAACTCTCATAATAGGACCCATCCTAGTTTTCTTAGTTCCAACTAAGAAGGGTTTGAGGAGTCCAATCCTCAAGTGCAAGATTCTTCTTGGAAGCAATCATATGGTTGTGGTGCAAAACCAACCTCTACTCTACACATCAATATCTGCTCATCACTCTGCTGGTCAATGTTTCTCATCAATCTATGGTTAATCTTCTCATCAATATCTGGTCAATCTTCTCATCATTATGACTCAATGCTGCTTCTCATCACTGCTGCTCAAGTATCTCTACACATCAACATTTTTCATCACTATTGTTCATGCTTTTATGATCATTAATACTACTAGTCAAGATGGTCAATCTGCTCATGTACACATCATTGTACACCTCATTATACATAATTATTGAACAAGTAATTCTGCTCTTCTTTCACTGAAAATAAGGCATGCATCATCGTGCTTCATCATCATAGGTATGCATCATCATCTTAATGTGCCTCATTTATTCATCGTAATCATCAAGTATACATCATAGTGCATAGAAGTGCATTATCACACTATGGTATGCATGTACATCATATTGTATAGGAGTGCATGAACATCATAGAGTGTACATCATTATCACATGCATTATCATCATAAAGTATATCATATCGTAGTATAAAGGTATGAACATCATCATCATAGCCTCCATAATGACTCCAAATATATATACAAATATAGTGGCTCACATACTAAGATCAACGATGAAATCTATCCATGAGAGACATGTGCTATCACAAGAGAAATGAAAAAGAATGAACCATACATTTTATAAGATAACAAGATGAATAAACAGTAGAAAACCCAAAATAATCTTTGGATAATTTCACCACATAACCCTTGTAACAATCTTTCCAATGAGGAAAGAATTTTGTAATGTTGATTCCGTATGAGAAAGTTATGTCAATTTTAGTGAAGATGCATAGAAATTTCACCTCCACAAAGTTTCACACTTTTTGCCAAGCGTTGTGAAAATATTGAGAGAATTGGTGATGAAAAAATGAAATTTTTTATATTGTAATTGTATATGTTCTGGAGGAAAGTTAGTACCTCAAACTAGGTCAGCATGAAATTCAAAATTACAAATAATTAAATTCTCTTTTGTTTGGTCGGCTCACCCAGAAAGGTGGGGTACATCAACATAAAAAATTCATAGCTCTTCATCCGTAAGGAGTTAAAATATGTTACAAACGAAACTGTAAATGGATTGATAGGGACTATCTCCCTATGATAGGTTTATTTGGAAATTCTTGTTATAATACCCTTAAATTATTCAATATGTTCAGGATGTCAAAGACCACACACATGAGGTTCTCAAAGACCATACCACCTAATACAATAGTTTCAATGTATTCTTCAAAGTATTATTCAATATATCAAGGAAATTCCATGGTATATACCTCCATATACATCCCAAAGGCCATATAACCACAAATAGAACCATACATCACCATCAATAAGCTACCAAGTGTGTGAGTTCAAGACCCAATGAACCACATGCAAGGGTTTCAAGGAATTTTTCAGATATATCATATAATATCTAAAGAAGATGATTTCCATTGACTTCAAGCCCATCAAATAGGACTCCATATCAAAGTTATGATGAAATCATGACCAAATATTCCATCATATCAAAGGCTCCAATAATCATGGGCTTACAAACCACCATATGTATGGATTCCAAGACCCAAATCATTTCCAAATGCACAATCAATCATCATATAGTGTCTAAGGGTCATCATTCTACCATTTATGTTGGTGCCAAACCTTCTCATGTATAATGACCATCTATAAGGGTTATGTGACCCCAACAAGGGCTACACAGGTATTAATATCTTCATGAAGGGTTCCAAGTGTTCATAAAGTCATTAATGACCACAACATCACCTTTAAGGACCCTTATTCCATCAAATTTTGGTCCAAGGGATTCTTTGGGACTTCTTAATCAACCAAGGGGCTTCATATGTTGTTTCAACCACCTAAACCACATTAAGAGACATCAAAGGGTCAATATCCATCATGACATCTCATTTGGTGTTTCTAAACCTTCTCCTAGGTTACCATGACACCATCAGAGCATGAATGGCCACATAATGGGTCATAATGCTTCTCTAACACATCTAGGGATTCACCGTCGTCAACAAAGGCTTCAGCACCATCTCTAGGGTCTTCAACACCATCACCAGGGTCTTCAGCATATTTATCAAAGTCGTGGCTACAATATCTATACTTGTGGGTACATGGACCTTCTCAACTAGGTACAAGGTGATATAAGGAACAAACCCACTTTGTAAGGGGTCCAAGGCTCTGCAAGTGAGGCTTGGTGGAATCTATGAAAACCTGTGGGGCCACTGCAAGTCCATGTTGGAATCAATGAAAATTTCATCAACAATTTCCTCCTTTGTCATTGATGACAACAACTCATGCTCCCCCTGTGAGCATGATACCCTTTTTTCTTCATCTCTCCCTCTTTGGAATCAATGGCAAAGAGTGTCAACATATCTGCATCTAAAATTAATGATAATTTCTCCACCTGTAATTATGCACGATCCTAGGACCTCTCTGGATTCTTGGAGTAGCCATCCTTTCTTCTTTAAGTTCATCCTCCAGACTCATGAAATCAAAATGTGCTAAGGTCTTTGGGAGACCTTACACTTGGATTTTCATATGGAATCCATCCTCCCTACATTGATCAACATATCCTATTTGTAAATGCTCATTCTTCTTCATCCATACTTGCTTCTTGGCATCTGTCCTTTCATCATTTGTTCCTTCACCTATACTGTCTTTCCATGATGAGCTATTTAGGAAGCTTCTCAAGGGTTTTTTCTCTGTACTCCAACAATATTGAGCTTTGTTCCCAAGGCCACTACAACTATAATACCTCATTGTATGACAATATGCAACAAGTGTGGTTACATGTCTAGCACCTAACTGTGATATTGGAACTTCAAACACTTCTTTGAGACCATCTACCTCCATTTACAACCTTTTCATTGGTTTCTCCTTTTATTCCAACTGGTTCTTCATTATTTCTTTTATCGTCTTGGCTTCCTCTGGCTGAGTCTTCAGATCATGGTTAGGCTCCCTAGTTTCTTCAAGCTCTTCAGTAGGATATTCTTGTTCTTCCTTTTGGCTGATCAATTCAGTATTTATTTTTTAAACTTACACATCCTTGTCTTTCATTTGATCCCACAATTATTTGTCCTTTTATTTGAGCTTTACAAGCAACACCTTCATTTTCATGGTCTTCTACTAATATTCATTTAAAGAGTCCAATATTTTCTTTTTGAACTTCATGAATTCACTGTGGTTCATATTTACTGTGTTCATGACCCATTTTTCTCTGAGATGAATATTCAACAATGTGAGATGTACCTCATGTGCAGCCTTTGATAGCCCTTCATCCTCATCTGCAAGAACGTTTTCAATTTCAACACACAAGCTATTATTAAAATCACAAGATTTCATACCTTTACTGAAGTCCTCTTTTTTCTTGTCTTCTTCTTGATTGATCTCTTCTAGGTGCTTGTCTTTTGATTCCTGATCTCTCTTTTTAGGTTCTGTCCTCGCCTTCTGATACTCACTCTCCAACTTGAACCATAAATCTTTGGATGAAGTGTAATCCCATACAATTTCCTTCACTGAGCTGGGAAGTCCATCCATGAGGAACTTCAAGGATTTAGTATTGTCCTTCTTTGCTTGCTTCTGTGCAATTGATTTTCCCTTCTTGTTTGAGGATCGGGTGGATTGATCACAATATCCCAAACACCAAAATTCTTCAGATATTCCTTCATATTTCTCCTCCAATCAAAATAGTATGTAACACCAAATATAGGCATGCTATTTCTTGATGACTCTACTTTTTATCCCATTGTGTCTCTAGATCTCCTTCAATATTGAAAGGATTGTGACGAAGGAATGCTCTAATAGAAATTGTTGGACACAATGGGAACATTGATAGCGGGGGTGAATCAGTGTGAGAGTAATTATAAAATTTTTACCTATTTTTAATCAATTAGAGTATATCAATCATTATGTCATCAATTGCATAATCAAATTCATCATAAGTAATAAGAACAACATCACATCAAAATAGACACAAGAATATATGGAATTTTGATCAATCTATGGTCAATCTGCTCAACACTGCCGCTCACTAGTGCTTCTCATAAGTGCTGCTCAAGTATCTCTGCACATAAACTTTGCTCATCATTGTTGGTCATTATTTTATGCTCATTAATACTGCTATTCAATATGGTCGATCTTCTCATGTACACATCATTGTACACCTCATCAAACACAATTACTAAACAAGTAATTCTGCTCTGCTTTCACTCAACATAAGGAATTCAACATACGGAATCCATATCTGTGCATCAACATTGTAGAGTGTACATCATTATCACATGCATGATCATCATAAAGTGTATCATATCATAGTATAAAGGTATGCAACATCATCTTCATATACTTCATAATGACTTCAAATATATATACCAATATAGAGGCTCACATACTAAGATCAAAGATGAACTCTATCCATGAGAGACATGTGTCATCACAAGAAAAACCCAGAAGCATGAACCATACCTTTTAAAAGATCACAATATTAATAAATAGTCAAAAAAACAAAATAATATTGATATCATGTCACCACATATCCCTCGTAACAAGCTTTCCAACCATCCAAAAACAATTTAATTCTGATTCTGTATGAAAACATTATGCCAATTTTAGTGAAGATGCACAGAAATTTCTCCTTCACAAAGTTTCACACTTTTCTCCAAGAGTTGCGAAAATACTAAGAGAATTGATTATGAACAATTGAAATGTTTGATATTGTATTTATATATGTTGTGGAGAAAATTTAGTACCTCAAACTGGGCTGACATGCAACTCAAAATTACAAACAATTAAATTCTCTTTGTTTGGTCAGCTCACCCAAAAAGGTGGGGTATATCAACTTCAAAAATTCTTATCTCTTAAGATGTAAGGAGTTATAATATGCTCCATATATCAATGGAAATGGATTGACAGGGACTATATCGCTATGATGGATTTATTTGCAAATTATTGGTATAAAACCCTTAAATTCTTCAATATGTTTAGTACATCAAATACCCCACACATGAGGGTGTCAAAGACCATATCACCAACTACAAGAGTATTCTTCAAAATATAAAGGAATTTCCATGCGATATACCTCCATCTGCATCCCAACAACCATATACCTACAAAGAGAACCATACATCACCATCAACAAGCTACTAGTGTGTGACTTCAATACCAAAGGCACCACATGCAAGGGTTTCAAGTACTTTTTCAAAGATATCATATAATATTTAAATAATATATTTTCCATAGACTTCAATCCCATCACATAGGACTCCTTAGCAAAGTGATGAGGTCTACATGACCAAATATTCCATCATATCAAAGGCTCCAACAATCTTGGTCTTACAAACCACCATATGTATGGATTCCATGACCCAAATAGTTTCCAAATGCACCATCAATGATCATATAATGTCCAATGGTCTTCATTCCACCATTTATGTGGGTGTCAAACCTTCTCATGAAAAATGACCATCTTCAAGGGTTCCATGACCTCAACAATGGCTACACAGGCATCAAGATTTTCATCAAGGGTTCCAAGTATTCATCAATTCATTAATGACCAAATCATCACCTTTAAGGACCATTAATTTATAAAATGTGGGTCCAAGGGATTCTTTAGAGCTTCTTCATTAAGGAAGGGGATTCATAGCCTTCTTCAACTACCTCAACCACACTAGGAGACCTCCAAGGGTCAAGATCCATCATGACATCTCCTTTCGGGTTTCTAGACCTTCTCTTGGGGTATGGTGACACCACTAGATCATGAATGAACACATAATGGGTCATTAATTCTTATCCAACCCATGTAGGGATTTAGCATCATCTACAAAGTCTTCAACATGATCTCTAGTGTGTTCAGCAGCATTGGCACGATCTTCAACATCTTCATCCAGGTGGTGGCTACAAGATCCATCCTTGTGGGTAACAAGACCTTTTCAACTAGGTCCAAAGTGATTCAAGGAACAAAACCACACTGCAAGGGGTCTAATTGTAATATCACTGGGTCAAATCTCAGAGATAGTAACTCTAGACAAAGACTTGGTGCAGAAAATTGTAAAACTAGGTCATAGGAAATTACTAGTTTTGACTAGAAGGAATCAAATTGAAAGGGATTCTTCACAAAAGGAACTTAGAGATATTATACCACTGTAATGATATGATGTATGATATACATATCATATCACTAATGCTGCTTCAAATTAATTAAAATTTCTGATGTGAAACTTTCAGACACCCAGTAAAATTTTAGACTAGGAAAATGAGGTATTTTGCCGAGAAATTCGTGAGTATGGAAATAGGAAGAGGGAACAAAAAAATAAAATTTTCATAAAAATAAATTTATATTCTGTAACACATTTATATTGTGGGCCATTTAGGTTTCAGAGTCCTCTATGCGGAAACTTACTCCCATGCTTCTGGGTCACCCAACTGTGAAACTAGGAAGACGTATTTAGTCATTTAGACCATGCGTTCGGGGAAAATAAAAGATATTTTGTATTCCATTTATGCAGCATAAAATATGGTTCAGGATATTTTGGTACAGTTCTGGATAAGTTTTGGGATTTAAGTAGTAATTTGGGAAACTTAGGCAATTTTGGCCCAGGGAAGTCCTACGCAATGGAGGCTAGAAAAAATTGTATTGCCTCAAAAAATTTCTATATGAGAGAATTTATGAATATATGGATCTGTCAGTGACACACAACAACTTTCAGAATCGAAATTGAGTGAATATAACTTACGAAATTTTAGAAACAACTAGACTAGTCAATTTTAACTAGCTATCTAGCCAGGGTGCATAGAAACACATGAAAGTCATGGAAGAAGTGCATAAAATATGATAAATTAAATTAAAATAGACTTATGCATATTATATCAGCATATTACATCACTCATATAAATTCTCATATCCTTTACTCATTTATTATTGCATTTATTTAACAAAAAACCCTTTTTTTCATTAAAAAATGAAGGCCATACAAGGAGAAATTAGTGTGGGAGCTTATTGGAAAGTAAGGTTACAATATGAAAGATATATGGAATATTTTTTATATTCTGATACACATAATAAATAATTAGAATCACGGACCACTCCATAAGAGGACTCGAAACACTAGGAAGGAGGCCCAAAACTTGACAATAAGAGGGATGGGAGTGTGGGTGAAGCTTGGGATTCAATGGAGCTCAAATTTACCAAATATTATGGCTGAAATAGGACTAATATGAATTGGATATCATGGGATGATATTCATATTCTCCAATACCTGCAAAGAAAATGAATGGGAGGAAGAATAATGGGGAAGGAAGCAGTTGGGGCACATATCCCAGTAGTTAAAGCACATCTCTTAGTGGAAGCAATGGTTCACATAAAAATCAATCAATCATAAGAAAAAATATGTAAATTAGCTCCATTTTTGCTTTTATAATATTCTGGTGACTTGTTGAGCAGGTAGGTGACCTGTGGGAGAAATTCATCCTCATAGAACCCTAACCTTAGCCACATATGCACCCTCCTTGAGTAATTAGAAAGTAGGGACCCTTATGATTTGTTTCCCCTATCCATGTTATTCATAAAAATTAGAAACTAAGCCCTCCTTATGCCAATATTTTTTGATTTTATCTATGCCAACTTTTTTTCTTTCTCCTACTTTTGTGACTGATTCTCCAAAAGGAAATTGCTCCCTTCTTTGTCAAAAGTTTCCTGCTTTTCCTATGACAAATTTTTTGAGTCTCCAAAAGGAAACTATTCCCTCTTACTACTTTTTTCATATCTTTTGGGAACTTTCTCTTTTCTCTCTGACTGCTTTTGTCATAGAGTTTCCACTTTTCTCCCTTTGCATGTTGGATTTCCAATTACACCCTCCTGACATGGAAAGCCCAATTCCACATATTATTTTTCACAATAATTAATTAATCAAAATCATTAAAATCAAGTACATGCCTTAATAATAATTATTTAGCAAAATTTCCATAGGATAATTAATTAATTCCTTTGTATCCCCCTAGGTGGTCAGAATGTGTGGACATGATACTCCTCCCATCCCAAATATTCTTGTCCTCAAGAAGAATCACTCCAGAGTGCTGCAAATTGGTCCACTATGTAGGAGAACTGGAGCATGAAATCATGTGAAAAAAAAGTTGACTTTCTCCATCAAGATAACATGTAAAGTTTATTAAAAAAACAAGCAATTCCATGGTCTCAATGTTTGCATTGCACCCGCTTCAGTGAGAATTCCTTACAACACAACTTATCAGAGAAAAATATTCCTGGATCCCATTTACCCAATTATAAGTATCCAAATACTACTTCTTCCTTTGGAAATTTTCCATTCCCAACAATTCCATGGTCCTAAGATATTTTATGCCACATTCCACTCATTAGTAAAAAAAACAAAATTCCATAATCATAGTAGATTAAAATCATGATGTGGAAATCATACCACCATACTAAGAGTTCAACACTCTTAATGCTAAATTGAAAATCTACGAGACTTCCCCACAAAACATAAAATTATTTATGTTCCTGATGCACACTAACATGGAAGCTCACAGTTTTATTGTTGCAATGAAATATGAATAAGTCACATGTTCATCCTGAATTAGTATAGGAATCATCCAACCAACAAATATTCCCAAAATGCTCACCATAAGATGATGCATCACAATTATCTCCAAAAATGCGAGGAAAAACAAATAAGGGTCCCCTCATCCAACCTGAGAAGGTACTAACACTCCAACCGAAAATTCCATGTGAACACTTCCAATGTCTCAAGTCTCTGCCATTGGTCAAAGGGTAGAATAATCCATCCAACTCTATGGATTTCCTCAACCAATACCACCTTATGCAAGATATATTTCTCATCAAATCCTCTTGGCAGTTTGCTTGCTCAGTTTCCTTCCACTACTCATAAGCAGATTTTTTTTTTCAAGAAGACTCGATGTGTGACATGTAATCCCCCACCCAATACATATTTGGCTGAATGGAATCAAGTGACAACAATATGTGCCTATGTGGCTGCTAGGAGGGTGATGATGCATTCAATAAGTCATCATGAACACCTAGGAAATCCTTCATCTCTTCCTGTTGCACCAACAAGGAAAATTTCTTCTCCCAATATCCATCCCCACTTGATGAAGCTAAAATAGAGGTGTCTGTAATATGTATCCACCCAACTTATGGATTCCTCTTCTTTCTCAATTTTTTATCCAAATGAGGTGAGCTCATCTGACTCTTTCATGGAGAAGAGTCTCTCTCTATAAAACAAATCCAGTTTTCTCTGGAGAAGGTCAAGTGTTTGGTTCTCCTCAAACTTGTCTGCACATTTTTCAAGCACATGAAAAACAACGTGCATCTCATGATCCACCATCCCATGAGATTCCTCCATATGTTCAAGAATGCAACCATCCTTATGAAGATGGTTGAATGGCTTGTAGGAGGGTAGGTGAGATCTTTGCAACTTCTCTTGAAGTTCCTCTATCTCCATATTGGAATCTTGGAGTGCACATTGAGTGTTATTCAAGGAATATTGGGTGTTAAATAATTCCTATGTGAGCTTTCAGGTCTCTTATTCATCCTTCAAGGATTCTCCATACAATGACTCCATAATCTCACATAGATTGTCTCTATCAGAAAGCAACTACAGAAAATTACCTTTGGTGCTTGTCATAGCCTTCTGAAACTTTTCCATGTCTTCAATGAAAAATTTATCCTCCAACTTCCAGTATAAATTTTTCATCAATGTAGAGGTTCTACAGATAGTGGGTAGGGCCTCTTTTATTTTTCACTCACTCATCTTTAGTGACCCTGCAAGAAAATGAGGTTCTTGCGCATGAACCTCTTCTTCTTCCCTCTATCGAGTATCAAATTCATGGATCTCTATTGGTGAAGTGGAAGTTGATCCTGGAATATTTTCTTTAGGTGAAATATCTATGTCACCAACAAAGAAATATGGAAACACCTATGTATATGTCTCATTGAAATTTTAGCACCCATCAGTAGGTACTCTTTCAATCATGTCCAGAGTGTTTCTTATCCCTCTGGATTGTTATTCTACAACACTATTGGTAGGGTTAGGTGAAAGAACACCATTATTTTTTCTTACACAATCCTCATCATTAAGAATTTCAGTTATGTCTTCCATGTCTACAACATATTTCTCTTTATGCTCATGGGAAACTTCACCCTCTCCTTAACTGCAAATACCTTGTAGTAGCTTGCACTTCTCTTCATGATTCTTTATTCTTCTTTCCCACTTGCAAGACTAGATGGTTCATAGCTCTCCTCAATGGTGAAAGTGGGATTTGGGGTCTTACTGATGTCAAACCTTCCCTCTGATGTGTCTGCAACCTAATCATTCTGTAAGAGAATACATAAATATGAACTGTGTGCATCCCTTTGAATCAGATGTTTCTCATTCATATGTCCTAGTTCATACCTAGCTAGTGGGGGCTTGTATTCCACTTCCTTCGGAATATCAATTGATGATTTCAAATATCATATATGATATTATTTTGGATATAATAAAAAATACCCCTTATCATCATTGACAACCCCACCCTTCTTTGCACTGATTTTGATCACCAACAAAGAAACTAGGAGTGAATTTATCTCTCTCACAATTGGCCTTCCTTTTGCAGTCCTCTTATGCAAGTGAAGACTTTTTATCCTCCCATGGATCAGATGGTTGTAGGTGAACATGTTTGTTGCAAAAATAAGAAACTATATCATCCATGTTTTTCATCTTACCATCTTCCCAAAGTGATACTAAGGTGGCCTACTCCTCCACCAAATTTTCTAGTTCACACCCAAGTGGTGTCGTCTTTTTTTCTTGTTCTTTATTTGGCTCAAAACATGTATGTAACTATGATTTAAATTATTATTTTGTATATGATCCAAAATATGTCTCTTCACCACCACATGTACCACCATCCTTAGCAGTGGTTCGAAGATCACTCACAAGAAAAATGGAAGTACATTCATCTTCATTATCTTATCCTATTCAACGACCACCTTGCAGTGACTTGCACTCCACTTCATGGATATCTTCCTCTCCCTAATTTATATTCTCCACCAAGAAAATTGATGCTTCTTCATATTGAGTGGTCCACAACTCACAACTTTTTTACACTATTGGAAAAAAAACAAACATTCTCCTAATTCTCGGGAAAGCAAATGGCTTTGATGAATCTTCCCTTTTTGCTCCATGTGGTAAATAACTAGTCTCCACTTTCTTGCACACTTCATCAACCATATGCACAATCATTTTTATCTTCTTCCCATAGTGGGGATCTCTAAATAGATTTTGTATCTTTGGAATACATAAATATAAAAAATATAAGCTCCCTTATATGTTCTTTCAAGGCACAATATTCCATGAAATACTTGAAAGATTTCGTAGAGTTCTTCCCATTTAACATTTGACCACTGAAACTAGTATATTTTTACCATATGGATTCATCATAATATGGAGGAAATAAATAATCAACACCATCCCTACATAGTCTACCTGAGGTACTGCATGTGGGATCTTCATACTGCTCAATGTCTTCTTCAATCATTGGTAGCAACCTCATAGCTGCAACTGGATTTAGTGATTTGAAAAATTTTATTCACTAAGATATTAAATTCCATAGGGGTGGATTAAATTTATCTTATACCACTTTAATATCCCCAGGTTAGATCTCAGAGATACTAACTCTAGACAAAGACTTGCTGAAGAAAAATGTCAAACTAGGTGCTAGGAAATTACTAGTTTTGACTGAAAAGACTAAAAATGAAAGGGATTCTTCACAAAAGGAACTCAGAGATATGATACCAATATAATGATATGAAGTCTGATATACATATCAGATCACTAATACTGCAAAAATGTAATTAAAATTTCTGATGTGAAACTTCCAGACACTGAGTAAAATTTCAAACTAGGAAAATGAGGTATTTTGCCGAGAAATTCATAAGTATGGAAATAGACAGATGGATGAAACCAAAGTAAGTTTGAGAAAATTTAATTCATATTCCCTAATAAATTTATATTGGTGATGACTTAGGTTTCATATTCCTCTATGCAAAAACTTCCTCCCACGCTTCTGGGTCACCCAACCATGAAACTCGGAATACTTATTTAGTCCTTTCAACCAGGGGCTTAGGGAAAACCACCAAGATGTTTTCTGAAATTTATAGATTATAAAATAAGTTTCATGACATTTTTTTTATATTTATGGATAATTTTGGAGAGTTTAGGAGTGATTTGGTAAAATTAGGCAATTTTGGCCTAAGGAAGTCCTATGCAATAGAGGCTACAAAAAACCCGTACGAACTCAACGAATATTTTATCCGAGAGTATGTATGGATATAGGTGTCTTCCATGGACACAAATAAACTTGAATAATAAAAATTGATTAAATTTAACTTACATAATTGAAGAAACAACTAGACTAGTCAATTTTAACTAGCTATCTAGCTAGGGTGCATAGAAACACATGAAATTCATGGCAGATGTGCATCAGATATGATAAATGAAATTAACAAAGAATAATACAGATGATAAAAACATATTACACAACTCATAATAATTCACATATCCTTCAATCATTTATTAGTGCATTTATTTGTAATGTCCCAATTTTTAAATTTTATTAAATGACCATTTTTCCACTTTTTTTCTCCAAATTGGAATTTGACTAGTTTTGATGTCTAGACCTCCAAATTGACCCAAATTCTCCCAAATTTTCTCAGAAGGTACATGAATGATATTATAAATTAAATATTATTTTTAAGGATGTTTTTTCACCCCCCAATTACTTCTTCAAACTTGTTTAATGTTCTAGTCAAAGTAGGAGTCTTTACTAGCAAATTGGGGCTCCAATCCCCCCTTGGGTAATTGCTGGAAATGGCTTCTCAAATGATCCCAAAGTCACTTGAATTTCTGAAAATATGTATGGTATGATTGGGGGATATTTTTAAGATCTCATATTCATCATGGTTCAT
Source organism: Pseudotsuga menziesii (assembly GCA_001517045.1). Lineage (NCBI taxonomy): Eukaryota > Viridiplantae > Streptophyta > Pinopsida > Pinales > Pinaceae > Pseudotsuga > Pseudotsuga menziesii. The sequence goes on from LPNX010285167.1 coordinate 590,971, forward strand.
TTTATACAGGATTTTATGACTCTCTCCCAAACAACTCCCAAATCACAATTTTGACCCTTGGGGAAAAGGCGCCAAATCTTTTCCCAATGCAATTAAAATGAGTAAAATGGCTTCCAATGCTTAAGTAATGAACATGAAAATTTTAATTCACATTAATTACAGTACATAAATCAAATATTTATCAGATATACATTCTCCCATTTGAAATTATCAACATTATCATAGCATACATCAATGTAGTGAGGAGATGGTCATTGTTTGCTCATTAATAAGCACTTTCCATAAAACCATTTGATATTTAGAACTATAAATTTCTGAGAATTAATAACATACCATATTTATATTATTATAATCATTAATATAAAATTAAAATATTCTCCTAATTCGAATTCATTAGCATTACAATGGTGCACAACAAGATAGTGGGGAAATGGTAGTATTTCTTCATTATTTAACATTTTTACATGAAATATTTTGGAATTTAGACCCAATACTCTTATGAAATTGAAATACATATAATTTAAATCATAAAATTAAATAATGGAGCATTATAATCTTACCCAAAGGGATCAATAGCTCACCCAAAGCACAATCCCTCTGTTGGGCTCTGATCTATCAGTGTTAATCAGAACTTGAATTTAAAATCAATCCGGGTTTGTGAACTTCGAGACACATCCAAGTTTAGGACAGAGAAGCTGGACTCATTTAGAATTTAACTATCTGTAATTAAATCTACTGACAGAAACTAAGATACTACAGCTCATAGAGACAAAATCCTCTTACAAGGGTAATTTCATTGTTTCCTTTTTAAGCATACAGTAATTGATTTGTGAAAGCATAAAAGACTGAGGTAAAAATTAATTAAACAACAAATTTATAAACCCTAGGATCAAACTGCAAAATTCTACCAGCACTGAAAGACAATTACCAATCAATTTCTCTTACAAGATAGTGTTCATGATTTGTAAATGTCTTTTTACCATTTCACTATCAAATAGATAGTAGTGAACAATACACAGAGGTCGTGGTCTGAACTATTTGATATTCTCAGCATTTAACCAATGAAGAACAGCGTTTATCTCATATTGCCAGTGATATACAGTGTGACAGAATTTGTAATTTAAACCGTAAATGAAAGGAACAGAGCATCAATAGAATCGATTTAAAAATTGACTAAACTTGTTCTACAATTTATAAACTGGAAATTACAATAAAATGCATACCGTTAACACGATTCAGATAGTTAGCACCAGAATTAAATCGCTGCAACCATCAAATTGATCTATCGGCAACATGAAAGTGTGAGAGTTCAACGATGGGGGAATCCAAAGTCTTGCCCAACACACAATGAAAAGATTTCACAGAACTAAAGCTTTGTATTCATTCACCAGAATTGTTTTACACAGATATACCACGCAGTTTGGAAGCACAAGTACGTTCCTCTTCAAAATCGTGATGCCCTTTCTCATTGTCTTGCAAATGATTTATACAAATTCTAAATCAAACTGTAATTGCTATAAACCTGCATCTAATTAATGCTAAGAGCTAACGAGATCATCTTCAGAATCGTGGAGTTCCACAAAATCAGCATTGTTCCTTCTTTTGTGTTGAATGCAGAACAGGTGGCCATCTTTGACTCAAATTGCCTCGACATCTGCACAGGCCACTTCACTTGACTGTTGTATATTCATCCATCTGTGGACATTAAGGATCCATTCTTGATCTTCCATTTCCCTCCTAGCTGTCCTGTAATTACTCAACCTTGGAGGAAATGCGGGAAGTTAGTACATCCCGTAGTCTAAGTAAAAATCCTAGTTAAAATGCCTAAAAAATCACAAAACTCAATTTATTAATAAGCAAATGACATTATACCTTTTTAACCAAGGTTTATAGATTAACTTTAAAGCTTTCTACTCAAAATGGAGGTTTTATGAAGGAAATGAAAGTTATCTAAGAGGCAAAAAGGGGTCAAAAACAGTGCCCAACATCTCCCCCAAGAGGAAACTGCAGCATGTCCTCATGCCAAAAACTTTGACCCTGTTCAAAACCAAAATTTACTGCTGATTATCCTACCTTTAGTCTTCAGTCTGTGATGAGGCATCTGTTGATGCCCAAGATGCATAGAGAATCTTCAACCTTTCATACTTAGCCTTGTAAACTTTCCTTTGCTTGTACCATCTATAGGCTTGCTCAGTGATACGTGTTCTCTAAGCCTTTAGCTTCCAATTAACTTCCCTTAATTTCTCATTCTTTTGTTCAAGTTCTTTTAGCTCAAGTTTCAGTCTCTTGATCTCCTTATGGTTTTTGGAAGCTTTCTTTTTCTTCATCTTTATTGGAAGCTGCTCAGAAGTTGCATCTACACCCAATTCTCCATGCTCTTGTGCTGAATGCTCTTTTTCCTCGTCCATAGCCTGCTGGTCTGAGAAGAAAGAACTTGAACCTTTGGGTAATTCCTGTTTTAACTACTTTCCTTTTTCTTTTTCCTGTTGGTCAAAGAAGAGGTTAATCTTCTTGGTTTGCCTGATTATCTCATCAGGATCTGAAATATCCTGTACTGTTTCAGCTGCTAAATCCTCTCTTGGACTCCCCAAGGTCTATACATGTTCCTCATCCTCCAATGCTGATTGGCTCTGAACTTGCTTGTATTTTCTTGACTTTCTCTGATAAGTGGTGAAGAGTTGATCCTATTTTTGATACTGTTTTTCTTTCTTCTTCACACTTCGAGTTTGGATCCTTCTCTGAGGCGGTTTTGGGCTTGTTGCCTCAGAGTTATCCTCCTCATCAGTTATTAGTAATACCTCTTTCTGCTTCTTTTCCCCCTGAGGCGGTTTTGAGCTTGTTGCCTCAGGGTAGGTTAACATCAATAGTTCATCTTCCTTTGCATTTTCTTCAAGCAACTCTTCTTGATTTTCAAATTGATTATGAGCTAGGAATTCTGTCCAAGTCAGATTCTGCCTGTGTAATTCATACTGGATAATAATTTTAATAAGACCACAGTGAAAAAGACTAGTTACCTTATCTCTTGAATGCCTTTGGACAGCTTTGGCCATTTTAGTCAAGCTCTGAAGCAGGAAGTAAGGCATGTTGATTTCACATTATCCTTTCAGATGTTGTAGCAGCTTAATATGATAGAGTTAAATAATGCTAAACCTTCCTTCACATGTAACAAATTTCTGAATGATGTAAACTATCTCATCCCATGGATGGACTAGCCAACTTCTTGGTATACCCTTT
>LPNX010285169.1:1990-16990 GCA_001517045.1 Pseudotsuga menziesii
TCAAATTCTAGTTCCATTAAGTTAGCATACTCACGACTTAACTTATCATCATTACAACCAAGAATGATAACATCTACACAAACAACGATAACTAGAATCCCACTCTTTTCTTTTTTCAAATAGATATTTCTATTTGCAATGCATCGTTTGAAACCTTGTTGAAAGACATACTCATCAAAGAGTTCACAGCAAGCCCTTGGGGCTTGTTTTAACCCATAAAGATCCTTTTTTAGTCTCCAAAAAATATCCTCCTTTCCATGCAACTTGAAACCATCAGGTTGTTTAGTGCATACTTCTTCATGTAAATCTCTTTTCAATAAAGTGGATTTCACATCCATCTAATAATATACCTTGAAATTTTTGAAGCATGACTAAGAAAAGAACATTCTGATTTCCTCCATTCGAGAAACAGAATAAAACGTTTCATTGAAGTCAACTCCTTCAACATGTGCATATCCTTTGTAGACAAGTATAGAATTATTCCTTACTATTTCTCCTTCTTCATTCATTTTATTTCTATAAATCCATTTATTTCCTATGAAATTCTTGTCCTTTGGGCATGAGACTAATTCCCAAGTACCAATATTTTTGTGAACTGCAGATATATATCTTTGACATGTTCTAAAAGTGTCAGGTGAGAGATGTCATTGATGTTTTGATCATCGGTCATCCTCTTGATGACTAAAGAATCCTTGAATACCTAAAGAGCTGTAATTTTCAGATGATGGGCTAGTCTAAACAGTGCTTGGGGTGAAAGAATATCAACTCAGTTTTTAGTACCCTGACCTGTGTTAGCAATTAAATGAAAATAGTGTTGTTTCTGCAGGAAGATGATGCCTCCAATACGAGATATTATCATCCCTTTGGCATGCTCTACAACTTCTTGAATGTGAAGTATTCAAGGCTCCCTATCCAGCCCCTCACCAGAGAGTTTGTGTGCAGTTGTGGTCAATTTCCCTACATATGTGTAGGTAAGATATTTTTGCAAACTGCAGAGATATAGCTTTGACATGTTCTACAAGTTCCAGGTGAGAGATGTCATTCATGTTTTGATCATTGGTCAACAATAATCTTTGAATACCTGAAGATCTGTAATTTTCAGATGATGGGCTAGTTTAAATAGAGCTCGGGGTGCAAGAATCTCAGCTCAGTTTTTAGTACCCTGGCTTGCATTAGAAATTAAATGAATATAGTGTTGTTTTCTGGAGGAAGAGTATGCCTCCAATATGACATATTATCATCCCTTTGGCATGCTCCATCGAGAAAGGCCCAAGTAAATGTCTTGTCCACAGTCAACTTCCCAATTATATGTGGCTTAGATGGATTTCCTTGTGAATAATAGAACTGGGCAGTAACAATAATATGGGATGATACCTGAAAAGGGGGAGGAATTCTTCCTTCAAATTGACTAATGTTGCACATCGACCAAATGCTCCAAATTGAGATATAGTGAACAACTTGAAATGGATTAGATAGGGGCATTATTGTGTCAATCCAGTTGCTTAAATCCTTATAACATTGAGTAGAATAGAAATAAGAAGTAAATAGATGAGTAACATCTTTGCTCTCCATTTTGTACAAATAGTATAGACTTGCACGATATTTTTGTTTCTCTTGCAAATACTCCCATGTTGGAACCTTTTGCAGAAGATTGCGCCACATGAATACCTTAGGTCTTTTAGGGGCTCAAATATTCCATATCAGTGAACACCATTAGACCACAGCTTGATCCTCTATGGCCATCATCACCTATTACCTAATAACCCAGCTTAAGAGAGTATTGACTATCATTGGGCTTATTCTATAATTGTTTATCAGAATCTTCATGTAATCTAATATGACCTTGCTTTAGCTTAGTGATAAACTAGACCAAATGTCAACATACATTTACTCTAGACCTAAATTGTATATATACCTTGTTGATACATGTAGTGAACTATTTCTTATGGGAGAATATATTGTTGTTCCATCCTATTATTGCATTTAAACCTACCTTCACATGTGACCCATCCTAGACCTGCCAAAGCAGGTGAGTGCCAATGATTGGAAAGGCCAGTGCTCAAGGCTTTCCAATTATTTGAATTATGTTTGTGAATATCAACAAGGTTGTGGATCCAATCTAGGAATTTTAGGTTCCAAGTACTTCTGATCCTAAATTCTCTTCCATAGACCCTCCTTGGACATCAAGTTCTAGTTTTTTTAGCTGTCAGTGCATGTGACCAAAAGCGAATAACTACTTCTGATCCCAACCACCCTCATTATTTTTTTTTTAGATTAGTTTCCATCTTGCTAATGGAAACTAATATTGTCAGATTTGCCTCTTCAAAGAAAATCAGAACAAATCTTTCTAATGTTTTCCAAACCAGCTTGAAGAATGTGGGATAGGAAGAACCAACACACCGAGATTAATTCTAAAATAGATTTGCAAGTATCAAGTTTCATCCCCTGGACAACCATCTATGAAACCATAAGTGGATTCTTCTTTTTATTTTGTTTTCCAACCATCCCTAATCTTTTATGCCATAACGATTTGGTTTTAATATAAATCTATGTATATTAGACTTTCCTACAGGATCCATAGATCTGAATTGGAATAGATGGATCAACCTTTTAGACATGTCCTCATTGATGCAACTAAAACTGATACAATATTTCTCCAGGTTGATGTCATACTTGATGTTGTGCAGTAAAGATGTAAAATTTCACAAAACATCTTTGCCTTTTCAAGTGTGCCATTAACAAATAGTACACCATCATTTGTCATGGAATTGTTATTTCCCCATTACAGTATTCAATGTCGATCATGGCTGCATCAATCAGGATTCAGCATTTGAATTTATTCAATGCAAAAATCTACCTTTGGACTGACTCCCACTCCAAAATTCTCAGGGTTTCTATGCAGATCTGACATGGGGAGTCACTTTGTATCTCTTATCCAAAATTTCGTTTTGTGCAAAATATTAAAATAACCCTCTGAAAAAGAGGAGAATAAACCCTTGGCTCATGAACAGGGACCTCCCTAGAGCAATTAGACCCCCTATATTCAAACACCTTTTGTTTCTCCAAGGGACCCTCGCTATAGTCCACTAGTTGAACATCCTCTGCTTCTATCCCTAGGGTTTCTGTAGATGACATTTTTCATCACCATATATATATATATATATATATATATATCAACCTCTGGTTCTATCCCTAAGTTTTCTGTAAATGACATTTTTCATCACCATATATAGACATCTCGAATTCTAGTGCCATTAAGTTAGCAAACTCACAACTTAAATTATCATCATTACAACCAAAAATGATATCGTCTACATAGACAACGGTAACTAGAATCCCACTCTTCTCTGTTTTCAAATAGATATTTCTATTTGCATTGCATCTTTTGAAACCTTGTTGAAAGAGATACTCATCTAAGAGTTCATACCAAGCCCTTGGGGCTTGTTTTAACCCATAAAGATCCTTTTTTAGACTCCAAACATTGTCCTCCTTTCCATGCAACTTGAAACCATCAAGTTGTTTAGTGCATACTTCTTCATGTAAATCTCTTTTCAAGAAAGTGGATTTCACATCCATCTAATAATATACCTTGAAATTTTTTAAGCATGAGTAAGAAAAGAACATTTTGATTGCCTCCATTCAAGAAACAGGAGAAAAATTTTCATTGAATTCAACTCCTTCAACCTGTGCATATCCTTTGCAGACAAGTATAGACTTATTCCTTACTATTTCTCCTTCTTCATTCATTTTATTTATGTACATCCATTTAGTTCCTATGAAATTTGTGTCCTTTGGGTGTGAGACTAATTCCCTAGTACCAATATTTTTGTGAACTACAGAGATATAGCTTTGACATGTTCTGAAAGTGTCAGGTGAGAGATGTCATTGATTTTTTTATCATTGGTCATCCACTTGATGAATAAAGAATCCCTGAATACCTAAAGATCTGTAATTTTCAGATGATGAGCTAGTCTAAATAGAGCTCAGGGTGAAATAATCTCAGCTCAACATTAACACATGGATGTTTGGGAGTGTTAAGTTGAAAGAAATGAAAATTATGTTTTTACTTTATCTTGCATTGTCACAGCTATACCTATGTGTTTCTGGTATTACTATTGTTGTTATTTCCTGTCCTTGGATGCTTCAACATTAACACAGGGACCTTTGGGAGTGTTAAGTTGAAAGAAATGAAAATTATGTTTTTGCTTTATCTTGCATTGTCACAGCTGTACCTATGTGTTTCTGGTATTACTTTTGCTATTATTTACTGTCCTTGGATGCTTCAACATTAACACATGGACCTTTGGGAGTGTTAAGTTGAAAGAAATGAAAATTATGTTTCTACTTTATCTTGCATTGTCACAGCTATACCTATGTGTTTCTGGTATTACTATTGCTGTTATTTACTGTCCTTGGATGCTTCAACATTAACATAGGGATCTTTGGGAGTGTTAAGTTGAAAGAAATGAAAATTATGCTATATATGTTACCACATTCTTTTCTCCTTTACATATGCTAGTTTAACTTGTTAGTTAATTTATTAATACTACTATTATTGATTGTCCTTGGATGCTTCAACTTTAACACATGGACCTTTGGGAGTGTTAAGTAGAAAGAAATGAAAATTATGTTATATATGTTACCACGTTGTTTTTTTCTTTATGTATGCTATTTTAACTTGTTCGTTGATTTATTACTACTACTATTATTGATTTCCCTTGGATGCTTCAACTTTAACACAGGGACCTCTAGAAGTGTTAAGTTGAAAGAAATTACCTTCCTTATACAATGATGATAAAACTTAGAATTATTGTACAGAACACATATGGACTATACCTTGAGAGAGAAGATAAAAATTTTACCCTTCGTCTTGTGGGTAAAATGGTTGTTTCCCCACCTTAGTTGTACACATCGGTCTTGTTGGTAATTTATTATGGGTATTGTGTGTGGGTCTTGTGGGTCTTGTGTATCAAACAAGCTTTCTTATCCCTTGGCTTTAGACATGTCTACAGGGAGCACAATATGAGTGCAAACCGCTTATCCAAGGAATCATTTGATATGAAGGCTGGTCTTCTCTCCTTCTCAGAACTACGGGAAGGATAAATTATTGAGGAAGGCTTGATATAGGTCTTTTAAGAGTTTTTTTCAGTATTTGTGGCATACTCATGTTTTTCCCTTTTCGAGTATGGGACTATTTATCCTATCCTCTTGTATTAGCTAGGGATATATTCTTGTTTTGATTCCCCTGGGGTGTGTTTGTTCCACCCAAGAGGCCTCCTTGATAAGCTTTCTAGGCTCATTTTGTTCTCCCTGTGGTAATTCTTTTTCTATTTCTCTTTGATATTTTGAGTTTTGTGGGTGGAGAGTTGTTGGGTGGAGAGTTGGGTTGACAGCTATTGAAAATGTAAGTAGATTTTTTTGCTTTTTTATATATTTTTTGAGGTTGATAGTATAGATCCATGACCTTGTGGACTCTATTTGTCTCACTCTACCCTAAATGGATCATAGCATCAACGGAATGGATATTTAGTTTTGACATTGAGGACTTATGCACATTGTTTCCCATAAGGTGTTCATTTAATTTTTCATGAGGGTTTATGGGTTGGTTTCTGAGTTTTTTGGGCAAGTCAACTTATTATATCTCTCTCAACAGTTTCATCTAGTGACAAATCCAAAACTATTCATTTTTCCACTGACATGGCATTTTTCATAATGCTTTTACAAGGTGAGAAATCCAAAACTCCTTGCTTTTCCACCAAAGCAGCAATTTCCTATAATTCCTTTGTGCTATTCTTCCCCACATTATCCATGTCAGTCCCACCAAGTAATGAATTTAATGTCCCCTGAATTTCTAAACATCCAAAAACAACATAATTTTCTTGAGAGGATATACCCATATTACAAATTCGTGCTTCCACATTCAGAAAATCCCTAGTTATTAGATAGTTAGTAATATTTTCCTTCTCTTCATCCCCTGCCTCAGGCAAATCATGACTGCCTTTCACTTATTTTCTTGCACCCAAAATAAAATCCGACACTGAACAAACTACCTTAGTTACTGGATTCTTGCAGTCAACCTGTGTCACATGCATCTCTACATCATTTACATCAATCACCAACTCCAACATCCTATGAATATTTACAAATGCAATATATTCATGTGCAGTTACTCTAGCATACTCACTTATTTTTTCATCTAATAAGATAACACTCTCAAGGGACTCCTCTTTGACATGCTTCACAGTAGAACCTGACACCCAATGGATTTCTGTATGTCCCAAAACATCTATCACTTCATGAGAAGATCCATTCACAGTGCTATTATCTCTTGCCCCCTCAACTGGGCTATCCCCGTTTCTTGAAAACTCACACAATTTATCTTCTTTGTTATCACTTGCATCCAGATTATTAAGGAAGCCTACAAAGGTGCACTATTTCTCCCCATCTACTAATTGGTCTAGCACTCCCTGCATTTTGGCTGCTAAATGTTCCTACTGAGAAGGCACTTTGGCATTCATTTTTGTTCGATATTCCTTGCTTACATCAAATATAAAATATGGCATTTCCTCTATGTCTGCCAGAACAATATGCTCAGGTGAAACAACTGAATGTGTTTGATTACTCTCATCTAACAACGATTATGGGGTTCCTCTCATTGTCTCTCCTACATTATCCTCCTGGGAACCTTTTCCTGAGACTCCACTTAATTCCTCCACAGCAACACAATCCTCCAATGAATTGTTCCTCCACATTTTCTTTCTTATTTTCATGTAATAAAAAATCTGGCATCCCTTGAATTTGAGTGTGTTTAAAATCTTTTCTCTCTTGATGAGAAGATACATCCAAGGTGGCATTGTCAAACCTCTTTTCAATCCTCTTGAATGGACACAAATCTCATCCTCGTTTATTCCCTACCTCCATCCAGTTCTTGCTGCTAATAGACATTTTTTCTTCCTTCTCATTTGATGTACAATCTTCTGTTATTTTTATATTCAACGTCATAAAACCATAATGGGAAGCCTCTTGCAAATTGTTCTCATCTCTTTTAAATGAGCATAAATCTGACATTCCTTTCATTTTTGGAGAAATAATATATTCCTATGAAACCCTCTCCACCTGCTTCTCCTGGCTACCAGATCACCTTCATCCCATATAGAATCTTACATTTGAGTGTCTACTTGACCAAAAGCAATGCTTGCTTCATGCTGAGATTGAACAAAAGGATTAAAATCTATCCTTTCAGGGGGCATTATCACTGTGCTTTGATGCTTGCCTCTTTTCCCTTGTCTTCTATCTTAGGACTCCAAAAAGTTGTCAGTGCTCATCCTTTCTGTTTCCTCTGCCCAAAGAGAGTTCAACAACATTTCATCCGCATATTTTTCTGCTCCTTTAGTTTGAAAATTGCAACCTTCATTTCTGCTATTCTTGTTTCAAGAATTTACTTCTGGTATTGAATATTTATTTGGTGCTAGATAATAAGGATAGGAATAGGCCCCAATCATGGGAACATACTCAACATACTTGTTCTCTGCAGGCCTGCAATCCATGACTGAGGAGGAATTGACCGCAAATAATGAACCATGTTTCTCAGAGAAATTTGACAAAATTGGCAGCTCTTTAGTGTTTTCTCTCAAATCCATCACTGACTGTTTAGAAACTTGTTGATTCTTCTTGCTTGTATTCTCAAACTCATGTTTGTTCTCACTTGTATTCTTAAACTCATCTCCCAAAATGTCTGACAATTTTGAATGTAAAGACTCTCTCTTTCAGCCCTTTGACACACTCCACATATTAACCTCTGCTCGATCATCTGAGCTACTTGTCAAATCACCAATGTCTGGTCCAAACAAGTTTCCTTCAGTGGTCAAATTCTAGGCTGAAACCATGTGTGGGTAAAATCTTGATAATAGGCATTCTAGAACTAGTAATTGTCCAAAAACAAGGTACAGACTAGAGTGTAATGTGTAGTCATCTGCATCTCCATGAGGTATATAAATTTAGACTAGAGTGTAATGTGTTGTTAGTTAGGTGTAGTTGTTGGTGGCTAGAAAGGCGTAAAAAAATTAACTGAATCTGGTTTGAATCTCATCAAGCTGGGTGTAGAACCTTGATTAAGGATTTTGAGTTTTGTGGGTGGAGAGCTGTTGGGTTGACAGCTGCTGCAAATGCAAATAGATTTTTTTGTGCTTTATATATGTTTTGAGGTTGACATTATTGATCCGTGACCTTGTGATTGGTATTTATCTCACTCTTCCCTACAACTACCTATCTTTCACTCTCTCAGGTACGTCCATTGTTTCGTTAGTGACTTGTCTCCTAAGAGACAAAGTGTGATCATATTATAAATATAAGCATAGAAATTAAGGAAGGTCTAAACTACATTGTTTTCTTCTATTTATCCATTTATAATATTTTTGCATGTGCTTGACTAATTTTGTTCATACATATCCTAGGTAACTGTAATTGATGGATGTACATACTACTAATATGTAGCAATCCTGGCTTGGTTTGGAGCAAAATAGGTCATAGCATCAACTAAATGGATATTTAGTTTTGACATTGAGGAATCATGCAAAAAAGAGTAAACAGAGCTTTGTAATTGAATCCTCCTTAGATTCCTCCTTGGCCCTTATTTTGTCCTCCTCTATAGCTTGCATTTGTTGTTGCTTCAACTAATCTTTGGATTCAAAATTTTTTTTCTCTAAATCTTCTTTTCTGGTGGCATCAACCTTTCTTTTTACCTTTATTTTCTCCATGTCACTGCCAAATGATACTTATCTAACTTCCACTGTTATTTTCATGTTAGCTTCTTAAATTGTATGAAACATTCTTCTTTGATTGTAATTTTCCATATTACTCAAAACTTCATTTTATGTGAAAGCTCCTTGAAAAATTTCATCATGAGGATTGGGCTCATGTCTATACATTATAGCTAAGCTGGTTGATTTGAAATTTTCTTCAATAAATTTTATATGATCGTGTCTCCTTAGGGTCTCTACACTAAGATTCAATTCTTTGACAACATATCCTCCTTGTTGGCATGAGGGAAATTTGTTAAAGTGAACAATCCTAGCTTGATCATAAATTTGAGCCAGTGTCTTTTAGCATGTGTAGATAAGAAAGAAGAAATCCCATGCACCATAGTTTCATATCTAATTTTCCTAGGGACTATCCTATTAGGAACATAACTAGGTAAAAGGTGTGGGGTTGTAGAAGCACCAAAAATCTTGATATATGTGAATTGCTGGGATCTACTAGTCTCCAATGTTCAAAAGGGTAAACGCGTTTTCTTTGGATAACCTAGGAGCATGTCAATTAAAAATAATAGTATATAAGGGGGGCATTAAAAATTCACAAGTGTTATAGAAATATAACCTATAGTTGGAGGACCACAATTCACAACAATATACATGCATAGGTAGAAGAATAGGTTTCCACTCTCATCCCAGTATGGGAAAAGGATTATAGAAATAAAATGCATCTAATATGTAATATAACATGTAAAAACTCTGGTTTTTGTATCCTTATACCTTTTTAATGGCCCTAGTGAAGCAAAGTAGATTGACAGACAAGATTCTCACCCAATTGAAATGGCCATGCATGAATTGATCTTGTGCTGCAGACATGTTTAAGTTTAACTTTCTAAATCTTAAAAAATTTCAAGCATGTTTGCATAATTGGCTTCATATTTCATTACAGTACAAGAAGAGTCTATTTTTCTCCCGATCTGCTTTGACAGTGGCCTAGTTTTACTCAGATGATTGAAATTTTATGCTTATCTGATAATGTCTATAAAATATGTTGAACCCCCAGGCATAAGAGAATGTAAAGATGCACTACGCAAATGCCTAAAGTCAGTGATGCTAATGATGTGTCTGGAGGGATTTTGGAGAAGTTCCCAAAGCGCCTGAATGCCATTCCTCCTAGAGTTCTCAGTGGTTCATTATCAGGTGCTACTGCTGAGACATATAATGCTGATACACAATTGTGGAGAAAGCATGTGAAAGTCTAGAAAAGAATGAAGAAATATATTGGGGAGAGTAGATATCACAATGTTATGGACATGAATGGAGGTCTTGGTCGCTTTGCAGCAGCACTTACATTCGACAAAGTTTGGGTTATGAATGTTGTCCCAACCTTTGCGAAAAAGAATACACTTGGTGTGATATATGAAAGAGGCCTTATTGGAATTTATCATGACTGGTATGGTTACCCTTCATTTCTCTTTTAATTTTTGCAAGGATTTAATTTCTGTTATAGAAATATAACCTATAGTTCCAGGACCACAATTCACAACAATATACATTCATAGGTAGAATACTAGGTTTCCACTCTCATCCCATTTTGGGAAAAGGATTATAGGAACAAACTGCATCTAATATGTAATATAACATGTAAAAACTCTGGTTTTTGTATCCTTATACCTTTTTAATGGCCCTATTGAAGCACAGTAGATTGACAGACAAGATGCTCACCCAATTGAAATCATGCCATGTGTCTACTACACGATGCGCCAATAGATTCCATTCTATTGTAAAATGAGAGGATCCCTCCTCACCATATAACATAAAAATCATGGTTTTCATAAACCGATATGGGTATCTCAAGTATTGTGTAGAATACATCCAATTATTCTTTTCTAAGAAGGCCTTATATTCAGTCCACCAATCTTTCAATTTTTTTACTAGATTGAATTCCTTGGCTATGTAATCCTCAAGAAATGTTTTGTTTAATAGCACTTGAATTTTCTTTAGCTTGAACATTATTTTGAATGAATAGGGTTGTAAATAAGCTATGGAAACCCTACCTTCACTTATGACTGATCTCATTCCAAGATTAATATGTATGAATATCGATTTGACAACATCGTTATATGGTAATATTATTGTTTTGGTGGAAATCAAGTAAAGGATGTGCTTTCTGCTATTTCAAAAAACCTCTAAGTCATCATGGTCCTTATGGAAGTATTCATTGACAAACATTCTATACATGTATTTGGGCACTCAAGGTCATCTTGGAATCCAATTAAAAGATTTGTATTCATGAGCAACATTGGATCTGCATCTTTCCAAGGGTTGGAACTTTATTCAACTTCCCATTTTAAGGTAGCTTCCCTATTCCTTGTGCTTTTGACATTTTAAATAATAAATATCCTACAATAAAAATAAAAAAATACAAATATTAAATCTTGTAGACATAATTATGTGAATAGGTGAGTTATGAACATAAATCAAGTCTACCTCAAGTTTCGAGCTAAAACAAATGGACTTTGAGAAACAAGATAGCAGGTGAACAAACTTGGATTCTATAGCAAGTTTACCAAGCATAATGGTGAATATTAATTGTGAAATACCTCCCTGAGCTGGTTAAGATTATTAATGACAACTATATATATGCACGGGTGGAAAAGTTTGGTGATAAGTCCTGTGTTTTGTTTTTGCAATGATTTATAAAGTTTGAGGATATGCCCTTATCTAAAATCCTTATGGCATGCTTAGGTGGTAAGCTGGGATGCATAACTTTTGAAGAGAAATGTTTTGACCATGTCATTTGCACCAAGGGATTCACATGAAGCCCAAGTGCAGTTTTCTTTGGAGCGAGGTGTGCCTGCTATGATTGGTGTAATGGGGACACAACAACTTCTTTACCCTTCCGGGGATTTTGACATGTCTCAATGTTCATGGTGTTTTATACCTTGGACTGCAAATGGTACTGGGGACTTTTACATGATTAATGTTTTTATTAAAGTTAAAATTTTGAGCTATAGAAGAGCCTTGAATTTACTGATTTGATTCTGAAATTGATTTGTGTAGCTTCATTTGTTTGTATATGGTATGTATTTGATAGAAGTGGATAGAGTCCTGAGACCAGGTGGATATTGGATTCTCTCTAGTCCTCCCATCAATTGAAAGCAATATTACCAATCTTGGCAGAGATCAAAAGAGGAGCTCCAGCAGGAATAAGAGAAAATTGAAGAAATAGCAGAACTTTTGTGCTGGGAAAAGAAGTATGAAAAAGGTGATCTTGCCATTTGGAAAAAGAGAATTAATACTTGTTCTTGTCCTAGAATACTGAATACTATTGACCCACCTCTTTCCTGTCAATAAGGAAATCTAGATGATTCTTGGTAAGTTCCTAAACTTCATAGCTCAAAGTTGAAGACAGTTTATGTAGCGTAATTTTATAACAGAACATAATTAGATCGATAGTGTGCTAAAATCTATTTTCAAAAATTCATTGCTGGTGAACAAAGAGATTATATTTATGAGCAATGTTTGTAACCTAGAAATTTTTTGTGCTTAAGAAGGACCATAAGCTTAGTGTTGTAGGTATTCTTAGGTTTAAATCTAGGTTCCAATACATTCTTGGGATTTGGCAGTTAAAACCTATTTTTGTCCTTCCTAGAATGTGCTTTTAGATTCCAGGTATTGGCTACATTTGTTATTCTATTAAATGAGCATTTAACACATGTCCTTGTAAGTATTCTTCTATTGGATTTTTTTCCTTTAGAAGACTAATATCATGCCGAATTCTAAATTGGATATCAATCTTGCAATGGATATGTTACAAAGTGCATTGTGGTTGTCAGATTCCTTTCAACTAAAATGTCAGTGTGGCTCACTATGAAAAATTGAAACTTGCACTGCTATTAAGCTGAAGTACATGGTCTGTTTGTTTTTCATAATTTTCTGACATGTAGAAATATGGAGAACTGCTTTGTAACAATTGATAGAATGGTCGTTGACCTATTATAATTTGTGATTTTAATTGTAAATGCTACAAGATTCAAGGGATTAGCAACATTATATCCTAAATACAATTGAGAGATACATTTTGAATTCATCATTTTTATGTGAGTTTTGAATTTTCCTATCTTCTTTTACATTTTAATGGCCATGCATGAATTGATCTTGTGCTACAGATAGGCTTAAGTTTAACTGTCTAAATCTTAAAAAATTTCAAGCATGTTTGCATAATTGGCTTCATATTTCATTAAAGTACAAGAAGAGTCTATTTTTCTCTTGATCTGCTTTGACATTGGCCTAGTTTTACTCAGATGACCTAGTTTTACTCAGATGATTGAAATTTTATGCTTATCTGATAATGTCTATAAAATCTGTTGACCCCCCACGCATAAGAGAATGCAAAGATGCACTACGCAAATGCCTAAAGTTAGTGATGCTAATGATGTGTCTCGAGGGATTTTGGAGAAGTTCCCAAAGCAGTTGAATTTAGATATTTAAACCTTATTATAATATTTTCATAATAATGATATTTAAAAATTAGAAATAAAATAATTTAAAAAATTTAAAACTTAAAACCGACTTAAAAACCTAGAACCTATTATGCTTCACACTAATTATAAATACTGACGGGCTTCTTGGTATTTTACTTCACGCTTCAGTTGTATCCTAATGATTATCCCATAGTAGGGATTGAAACATCGATATTTGTGAAATCATCCAACGCAGCTCCTTCTTATTTACCATTCTCCACCGCATAAATGACTACTTTCATAAATACTAGTTACCGATAAGTTGTAATAGTAATAATTATGTAGTTTGTAGATTGATATCTATCATAAATTTGTTTGAATATCATCATTGTCAAGCAATAACAACTTCTTAAAGGGTGCCAGCTCAATGGTAGAGCACCTGCCTAATTATAGGCATGAGGTTGGTGGTTTGATTCCTCCATGACCTATCATAAATTTGTGACTACAAAAATGACTAAATTGACATATATACGACTATTAGTAGTTAATTTCTTGTATCTTAGTCGTATTTAGCTTAGTCATTAATATGTTAACATCTAGTAGTTTATTTAGTCGTATATTTGGTCATTAATGGTTGCAATCAGTGACTAAATCAGCGACTAAATCAATGACTAACTCAGTGACTAAATCAATGACTAAATCTGTGACTAAATCAATGACTAAATAATTAACTATCAATGACTAAAACAATGACTAAATCATTGACTATCAATGACTCAAGCATTGTCTATAAATGACTAAACCATTGTCTATGAATGACTAAATCAATGACTACTAAGTCAAGCTATTAATGACTAGTAAAATACGACTTGCTATAAGATAGTGGTAATTTGCTACTATTAGTCATCGACTCAAAAATAGTCGTTTATAGCGTGATTTAGTCATTTTTTTAGTCATTAATTTCTCATTTTCTACTAGTGTCATCATCATCATCATCATCAACGTCATTTTCATCATCATCGTCATCTTCATCATCATCGTCATCATGACCCTCATCGTTATCATCATCATCACCATCATCATCGTCATCCTAATGATGATGATGGTGATGGCGATGATCACCACCATCTTCATCAACATCATCATCATCATAAGTAAAACTTAGTTTACTTTAAATATTATTTTTCCAAGAAAAATGCATAATACTGGCAAACCTAATTTCAATCAAAAAGTGATGAGAAGGAAATTGTTTGATATAGACTATAAAATGAAAGGAATTTTTTGTATCCTTGAAATACTTCTTCTATCTAATAGATTCCTCGACTTCTAGAACTATGGGTCCCAAATATATGTTCAATAGAGAGATGCAAACCTAAGAGGAAAAAATATCATCCTAACTTGAATAAAGAACCTTCACATTAATGAGGGAAGAACCATCTACATAACGACACATCCCTATCATGGATAAATAAAAATATAGCTTTGAAGGACAATTGAAAAGTTGAGCATGTGAGCATGTGAGCATGGTGATGATGATGAAGATGATGATGTTGATGATGATGATTATGATTATGATGTTCATCTCGATGATGACAATGATCATGATGTCGTTGATGATGATGATGATGATGTTGTTGTTGATGATGATGATGATGATTACGATTGTGATGACAATGATGACGATGATGATGATTATCATCATCATGAGGATAATGATGAAAATGATGACGACGATGATGACGATGATGATGATGACGATGATGAAGATTATGATGTTGATGTCG
>LPNX010285169.1:21990-50875 GCA_001517045.1 Pseudotsuga menziesii
CCGTAAACATCCATGGAATTGAGTTTATATTAACTTGTTCTTCATTGGTATGAAATTGGATGATGTCATTCATTACATGGTTGCTTTCTTGAATGTCGTTGCACACTTTCAAAAATTTATCTTTCTCGCTCCTTAGCTCTAGTAGTCACCATAAGTTTTTAGTAACATTATTTCCAATATGCATTGTATCAAACAATTGAGCAATTTGTAGGTGCTCATAGTAGGTCAACCTACTGAATTGAATAGAATAACTTTTTATTCCTCATGGAAGACCATTAATGCCTTCATGATCACGATGGAAATCAATAATATTAGTTTATAATTAATAAATTACATCATAAATCAAATATGGCCACTACAACAAACAACTCACAATAAAAATTAAAATACATAAAAATTCATATACAATGATCCATACATACCATGATGACGATTTCTATTGTATTGCATCTTCCAAAGGTGAGGTGTCATTTTCCGTGGTTTTAATGTAGTCTCTTACTTCCCATTGAAAATATTTCTTTTAGTTGTTCTATACCTGTGATTCTTAGAGAGGAAATGCCTATACTCATCAAACACCTCCTTTCTTAAGCTTTTTGAACGATGATATTTTACCTTAGGACCACAAACTGGACATGAAAATTTACCCTTTGTCTAAAGACCTACAATATTTAGATATGGAATATCTATGTCAAATATATTCATATATAAAATATTCTAACTACTCCATATCATTAAATGCAATTAAAGTGGAACTTAAAATTACAAACCACAAAATGAAGTTAACCCAGGGGCATCATGTATTGTCCATACAACCATTGCATGGAATTGAAATTGATTTTGTCGTATTGTTCTAGATACATCATACATAGTTATGCCATTCCATAACTTCAGTAGCGCATCTATAAGAGTTTCGATGTATACATTCATATCTTTGACTTGGAACTTACCTTATTCATAATTTGAAGTACATATAAAATATATCATTATGAGAACCACTAAGATATATAAACCATGCAGAAGAGTAAAATAATAGATATATATATGAAATTAAGATACATATTATGACAAATGAGATGCCACAACTACATTATAAATAAAACAGTTTTCATTAATAAAACTTGGAATAATCATCGACAACATTATGTGCTCCCTCTTTATTGACAACCATGGACGAATGTTATTGTTGATAACAAAAATAGGCCACACTGTGTAAATAGATTTCATCTTTGCAAATGGATTAACACCATCTGCTGCTAAAGAAATCCTAAGATTATGTGGATCTTCTTTAAAGTGAGGCCACTTTTCCTCAATATCTCTAAAAGAAGTACCATCTGCAGGCATTCAAATAACATCATCTTGACTTCTATTCCTGGAATGGTAATCCATAAATTGTGCTATGTTTTTGCACCTGAATAGTCGTTGCAAACATGGAATGATGGGAATATAACGAAGAACCTTCTGAGGCACCTTTTTTGTTACTTTATCTGTACGATATCTACTTACATGACATTCTGGACATTCTGTTGCAAATTCATGCTGATTATAATATATAACATGGTCATCGAGGCATGCATGAATTGATTCATAATGCATTCCAATATATTCCATGATGGAATATAAATATCAATATGTGCGAGGTAAAATATCTGATGGTGGTAACAAAAATCCAACTATCAAGCTACAAAAAAAAAATTTGTTAATGTAATAAATAAATAATATTAACAAAACATGCTTCATCCATACGATGATCAATAATGATTTAACAATACAATTATTAGAGGAATACAAATAAACTTTATCACGATCCTATATATGTGATGGATTATTGTAGATACCTTAGCATCCATGTGATTGCAATGTTTGAAAGACCATTCATAACCTTCAAGTTCATTATCAACAATATAGTAGAGAGAAGATTTGTTTTGGAGCCTTCATAAAGGGGTTCATATGCCTTATCGAGAAGAGCTATATCATGAACATCATCAAATTCATCATCATTTTCATTATTAACATCATCGTCATCCATTCTAATGTTAAATGAATCATGGATCAATGTATTTGTACCATCATCTTCAATTACATCATTGGCATGATCATCTTGTTCTATATTATCATTCACTTGTTCTCCATTACACATACACGCTCCATGATCCTGATCCTGAACTTGTTCTGAAAGCACTTCCTTTGGACGACATGCTATAGGGTGTATTTCCTTTAATATAAATAAATGGAAACATTAATAGATATACATTAATATATGAAAAAAAATAATACATACAATTACCAAAAATAAAAAATATAATAACGTTTATAATGCTAAACCTACAAATGGACGATATTCGTTCCCCCCCTCAGCGTGTCCATGTTCCCTGCAATGTTTTGTGGATGTTGACATCAATATTATTCTCCTCTTAAATCCCCTACATTGAGTACACAGACAATAACATTTTCAATCACCCCTTCGTTTCACTGCATCCCATAGTCTAGCAAGCAATTGTCGGTTGTCTTCGTTTGGATCCAGAATATTTAATCTATTTGACACTTTGTCATAAACTTTGTTAATTAATATAACCAGTTGTCTTAAAAAATCAAGTTCCATGCATCAACATTTTTTCAAACGGAGAGAATTCGAAGAATAAAAAATTCCCAGCAAACTATCTATCGATGAAAAAAAAAATTACCCACAACCTCCCGTTGAAGAATAAAACAATTCCTGAAAACGCCCGTCAAGGAACAAATAATTTTTGCAAAACGTCTGTCGCTTCTACAACAAACATGTCAAAATGTTTAATGCAATTTATATTTATAATTGACATGCGTCGGATATTCGACACCTTGAACATAGTTACCGTTAAAAGTATGGGACCATAAAATTTAAAATCATGTAAACCTTAATTTTTTTTTTTTATAAAAAAACCTATACAGCCAATCGAATTTCCAACTCTCAGGGTTCCGATAACTGACATTATTGGGTTCACAGACATTGAATACCCAACACAGAAGTGTCGGTTATCCAACACTAAAACGGTCGAAAATCCGACGCCCTCGTGTTGGATATTCGACGACTCTATAAATATTTTGTTATCGGCATTATTTTGAGTGATTGTTGTCTGACAAATCCATGTGAAATGTCAAATGACGTCGTATTCTGACATCGAAATTCAGGTTCAAATCCTGTTGTGCCTCCATGCAACAATGTCGAGGTCCCACATTATTTTCTCAGGAAACTATGGGTTGAGTTTGTGTTAGGGTTCCATGTAAACTACTTCGACATCACTGAGTTCCAGGGCGATGGTTTTGGCTCAACCCAAGATCGACCTCACACCCATTGGAACCCACTCAGAGGACCTACTGCACCTAGGAGAGATCCAAACCCATCTCCTCAACCCCCTAGGTTAGGTAGCGAGCTAGATGAGATCCATGAGTCCGTCATATGTGCCACATGGAACCTTATCAGGAATACTACATTTGTGGGTATGTCCTCGCAGAGCGAGCAAGACCCCCCTGAGAAACACACTTCTGCACAGTCTATTGGTGGTGGGCGAGGGAGAGAAGTTACAGGTGGTATCCAAGTGGATACATCTAGCTCAACAAGACAAGTGTCACATTTTTGTTCTCGTTGTGGACATCCATTCCAGGTTCCCATGCAGGAGCATGGCACAGAGAGCTACCTACACTAGGTTAGTCATTGTTTTATTTAATGTCATAATTTATAATAAATTTAACTTCGAATCAATTGTTGATGACTTTATTTTTTTTAATATACAGCTATTCAGTGCCAATTCTCCAACACACAAGTGGGAGGACACTGGTTCCTTCAACCTAGATGGATCCATGGCAGCTGCAGAGGACTTTGCGGCACCATACACGCAGGTAGTTTTCTTTCAGTAATTAAATTTAATGTTAGTAGTAATTGGATGTCAATCATCGCATATTTATTTAAATTTTCGACCCATATTTAATTGATATTTACTAATTGAATCTAAATATTTTTGTGCAAATGAACAGGTGTCTGTAGGATTGAGTGACAAGCCATCCCCACCAGGGATCAACAAATCCCCTCATGAGCAATTATATTGTAATAAAGTATAAATTCAATTTCAGTTTTGATGGCTTAGATTTGTATAGTTATATCTTTTATGTACTAATACACAGTTTCATGAATATGTATGCAGGTCCCACCACATAGGTACATCGGTGTCACTATCTCTCCATGGACTACCTTTTTCCCACCATATATGCTAGGTATAGCCCCTCGAATACATGTCCATTTCCCTTCATCCCTCCTCACCCCATTCCATCCATCCCTTACCTCCAACCCACCACCACACTTCCATCCATCTCCCCCCCTGACCCCCTGCCGCACCCATCCACCCCCTCCCTTGTATTTTCCCATGTTTCCACCCTCACCCCTATGACCACATTACACCATCCATCCACATTCACCCATCCCTCCAACCCATCTCAAACCTCATCCCCCTCCTCCATATTCCCCCACCACCATCATTTCCTCTTCCAGTGTGGCCTATTCCATTCTATAGCCAATTGGCATTTATTGTTGTACATCACCACTTTTCCCACTCCAATATAGGCCCTCTCCCACCATGCCCTCTAGTGTTGTAGCCAAAATTGATGTGGCTACATCTTCCACTATTCCATCCACCCTAGCATCAGAGCAGGTTGTACATCCCACTGCTCCACCTGCCACCCCTGAGGAGTAGTCGATTGCTCCACCTTCCATCCCCCAGGACCATCCTGTTGTGTTCATGGTGAGATTGATTAGTTTATGAAAATCTCATTCAATATTAACAAAAATTAACATAGCAGTAAGTTGTATGAGTTATCTTACTATTTAAATGCTGCAGGGTGGCATTTCTGAGAGACTTGGATCTTGGAGGAGGGTAGCCCTCTCACCACTTACAGTCTCATCTCAAGTGAGCTATTTAAAATTTGAAAACGTAATTTTGATATTTAAATTGTGTTTTATACTTGTATAATTTACTGTAGGAGTTGACATTTGATTGTTGTCATTTCAGAGCCCAGGGGGAGGTGGTCGAAGCAGACGGGAGAACCGAGCTTCCTCTAGCTCGAAGAAGAGGAAGATCGATTTTGGAGTTGGACCTAGGAGATCTAAGGGTGGGAAGGAGGATTGAGAGAGACTCCTATGTACACTAGCCATTATGTGGAATTTTGGCACGAGTTGCCATATTTTGTATATGGCACAAGTTTCCATATTTTGTATATGGCACGAGTTGCCATATTTTGTATATGATTGGATATTTTTGTATATTAATATATCATTTTATAATTATTTACAATAGTAGTTTACAATTGATGCACTTGCAATAATTATTGTTGACGAAGCAATAAAGTCCATACTTTCATAATAAAATGCATAGAAAATTTAACACTATAGGTTAGTTAACAAAAAAATACGCAAATGCATAAAAATACAGTCTTATTCATTGTCCAAATTGCAATAGAAAGAACTTGTATACCTTTGGTATTTACATAGTAATTCTAACCTTTGGCCTTCTACTCCATTTTCTATCCTTAACTAACCATAGGAGTTTCTATCAAACAAGAATATAATAATACCTATTAGGAAGCCATAAGACACACCTAAACTATTATGTTATAGCCTATCCCTTGCTAAAACCCTTGCCCTAGAATCCTACCTTTCCCTCTCTCTAAATCAAGGCTTATTCCTTTCATTTCCACACTACTTAGACCCCCACAACTCTCCCTATATCTCTGACTATAATATCCATTTTGGACAGCCCTAGAACACCACTAACTCATCCTAAGCTTCCATAACATATTCACTGTAATATCCTATTTAGGGCAGCCCGAATAGCCTTCTTACCCACCTATCATATCCTAAGGTCACTTCCTTGCCTTCCTATCTTACCCAATCACTAACGACTCACCTCAAATTTGTCCATAGAACCACATGGCATTTCAGGCAAGTCTAGCATGTAACTATTCATTAATTACAATAGTGTTAGCTAGGGATTAGCATAACAAAGAAATTCAATTCATAACCTAGGGTTTAATTCAATTGTAACAATTTGATAATTTGAGTATTGTTCCTAGCATTTGCACACATTGGTATTTGCATTTGTGAGCATATGAAATAGTAAGTAGTTCATATTAATCCCAATAAAGTTATTTCATGTATGTGCATAGCCTAAGTATGGGGCCTTTTGATTTTTACTTAAATGATACTAACCAATATAATGATATATACCTAAAGAGCTCATAAAACTCTAGTTCCATATCATAACTTGTGAACCCTAGTTATAATATGCAATTTTTAGTTCATGAAACCCTAGTTGGTTTTCAATTTGTAAGTGTAGCCTAGGTGTCACATGACCCAATTTGGAAAACATTTTAATGTCATTGAGGAACATTATGTTATATTTTATGATAACTTTGGTAATTGATGATCCAGTGGGGTCAAGGATAATTAATGTATTGCAGAATATTTTATTAATAAATAAATAAATGATGAGACAATAGATTAGGGAAGATGTTAAATGAGTATTAACTGGTCACCTAATGGAGGAGACTGGGTGGAGAGTATACTGATAAGTGCCAGTATCCTCAAAGTGCTTCTAACTGTTGCAGGTGGAAACTTCCGTATAATTGTGGTCATGATTCCCCAAGAAAGTGCAATAGAAGCAAGTGGCTCATTAAGTAAAAACTGACCCATAAGACCTGGGCATTGATATAAAACTTCCCATTGAAGACAACTAAGGCTACTCATTCTAGAATTGTGATCATTCTGAGTGCATGAAGTCCACATGAGAAATTTGATGGAGGGAACTTGAAGAAGTGAGTTTGAGGGTTTAAATGCTGAAGATTGAACTTGTGTAGCTACTTTGAGCTGAATTTCTTACTATTGTGAGCAAGGCTGAATAACTATTGTATATCTAGTCAAGTCACAGAGGATCTCAATGTTACATCCTTCACCCAGTACTCCACCTGGTGGACTAGGAAACAGGCTTGGGGGTTGTAAGTAGGAATATTTTACCTTCTGTAGATAGAAGATGTTCCTTTAGTCTGAATGGTTCAGATCTAGAACAAATGAGTGAATGACAAAGGATGAAGACCTTCCCTAGATTTCGTAGACACTTGGAATGCTACTTCGATAGTGAACCTGTGTACCTGCAAATAGATCAAACATGAAAACACATCAAAGATACCTTAAAATAATCTACTTATCCATGTTAGTGACTAAGGAATCTAAGAACATGTACATGTGAAATCTAAACAATAGTAATGTGGGATGGAAATAATCTTTGCATTAAATATGTATGAAGAAACTTACAACCATTTCCTTAGTGCCGACAAGCATCTCCATGAGACAAACACTTCATCCCCATAATCTCCAACTTTTCTCTCTATGCTCTCCAATGGCTTTGGCCAAGTGGTCAATCCAACAGCATAACGATACCTCTATAGTTCTCCTCATCAACTATGGACATGAGCTTGTATTTATAAGGCACAATGGATAGGAATAGTTGAGAGATTTGTGGATGAGGTGGCCTCTAAGATCCTATGATGGGGGTTCTCGAGCTCAACTGACCCATAATGATAAGGATAAGGGAGGACACAAGGCTCATGATCTAGAAGCCTCAAGAAACTTCTCTTTTTCCCATTTTACCCAAGGTACCATTTTTCTTCTCTTATGACAGAGTGGTTTAGATGAGAAATGCTTATGGACCAAAGGCCACAGGCGATGGCACCGCTTATGGCTGTAATGTCCCCGGTTTTGACCCTTTTTGCATGATGTATATAATGTAATTAATCATGGTGAGGAGCTAAAGGAAAAATCCCCACCATAGATTTGGTTGTGTATGTTCGGCAATGGGGATAGTTGCCGATGGTTTGTCGTGCTATCCGGAACCTTATAATTTGACATCATGTGAATACACACATCAAATAAAGTAAATCACAACCAGCTACGGCAGTGCAACATTGAATGAAAAGGGCATGGTTCCAAAGGATAAGGGGTGGGGGATGTCAAACCTTGGTCTATGGGGGAAAAACCCATGTGTTTCCACCTTCCCTTGTTAGCCTCTTTAATGTCTTGTTTTGGGTAGTTGAAGCAATTACAACTGCTGGTGGTTGAGGCAGTTAATGTTTTGGGAGTGGGGTGGCAGGACTGTCAGTCCCTTGCCAACATGCCCACTCCACTCACGGTTGCATGCACTCTTCTCTCCCATGTTTTCCAACCTTCACGTAGGGTCTGTTCGTTCTCCCATGGTCTGCTCTCCCTCACACACCCTCCACTACGTAGGGTCTCTATGGTCTATTCGTTTTCTCTCGGATTGCCTGTTCATCCACGCGCTGAGGATTTGGTCTGCCCATTCTCACGCAGAGGTCGGGTCCATTCTCCTCATGCACAGGCAGTTGTTCTGTTGGGTGTCATGCGGCCATGAGGGGAGCTTCTTACCAGTGGTCACCCATGTTTTCCACAGAATGGAATCGAGTATGTTTTCCTCGGTATTTTATGGTCTAGTGCAAGTTTTCCTCACAACCAGGCTGCTTGGAGCCATTTTCGCTGTGTTGTGAGTTCTGCTCACTGATTACGTGGTGGGACTGTTGTCTTCCCCTCGTGTTCTATTGGCTATGGTGTCCAAATTCATTTGGGGCCACTATGGATTTCCAATCTATTGGATGTGTTCTCCTCTTTCCACGCTGGGAGTTGGCTTCTCCTTTGTTTGGGACTGTGTAAGTTGCCAGTCGTTACCTGGAGGAATTGTGCATGCTGTGGGCTATTGATTTCCAATATGTTGGCTGAGTTTACATGTTTTGGGACTGTGGATTGCCGATATCATTCATTGTGTGTTTGTGGCTACTGGGGTACCCTAGTTTTGGGTTGCAGCTGAGTTGTTTTAGCCACATTAGGGCCAAGGACAACTCTGAGTTTCCTTGTAGGCTTGAGCTGTGTCTCACATTTTGTTTGGGACTATCACCGGTTGTTTTTCTTTCTTCACAGGGCTGTGAAGGGATTGTGTTGTTGCGGTATGCAGTGGTTGGTCTTTGGACTGTGCTAGCTTGTCTAGTTTATTGATGTCCTGATAAACCCAGCTGTGTTGGTTTGCTGTGTGTGTCCCTTGGCTATGGGTAATCCTGCAATGACCCTTATCCTGGAAGAATCGTGCCCAGCTCAGGGGTGGCATTGTTGCTGAGAGATTGATGAGCACGCTGGCCTATGGTTGGGTGGAACGTTGTAGTGACGTAGCTGTTTGCGGGTGAATTCTTCATCAAAAGATGAGTGCTGTTGTTATCCCATCTTTGCAAATTATATAATCTACTGTATTATGTGAAATGATGAACATGTTCCAGGATGGAATGAATATGTTTGCTTCTGCTGATTGTTGAATAATTGTGCATCTTGCATGTTTTATGCATCTTGATATGTATCATGCTTAATATTTATCATTTCAGCACTTATCCCTGTTTGTGTTCATGGGACTGTTTGTCCGTTATTGTTGTGGTATCCATCGCGTCCTCTTCGCCGGTCGAAGGGATGGGGATGTGACAGAGTGGTATCAGAGCAAAGGTTGCAACAATGGGCCTCTATGGGCCATGAAGGATGCAGTGACAGAAGGTAGAATTACCTTCTATGTTCAGCAGAACAACAGCAATCAGGAAATTTGATGACAGTGGATGAATGGAAAAATTCAAAAATTCTTCTAAGTATTTGAACAGTGGTTCGTTGGAGCACTAAGGGGAACTGAATTCCGATGTGGTGGAAGGATTTAGCATTTGATAGCCCACCGTTGCGACTGCCAAAAGGACTAGGTCGCTGATGCAACAGTGGATCTGATTGCTGACCGTAGAGAAGGCAAATCACGGGAATTTTCTAAGAATCCATCGGAGGGAATTACTGGATCAAAGTCCATCATTGCGGATGAAGAAGCAACTAAGAGTCCGACGGGAAAGTGGTCTGACCGCCGACAGGTGTTATATTCGGCAGAAAGAAGAAAGACAAATTTTGAGACAGTCGTCCTTGTGAAAAGAGAATCCTATGTTTTGGGCAAATTAGTAAGACCCAAAATTCATAAAAGATGAATGGCGCAACAGAAGTGAGGTGGCTGAAGTTGGCAACCAAAATGTAGCTGTGTGTAAAATGCAAAGATTTGGTGAAAAGTATTCATTTTTAAAAGTGGCATGGTTTTCACATCTGAGGTCGGAATGAAGCATGTGGATAGGTGTTGGAAATCTTATCCAGTGGAGAACAAGGGTAAGACACCAGAATATGAGCATGAAGCAGCAAAGTGCTAATGATAGCCACTGCTATCAAATGGAAAAATCTGGACAATTTCATGCCTAGAGGTAGCAAGACTATGAAGTCAAACCAACTGTTGCGTGGAAGAGGAATTCCATGCAAGGATGAGGGATTTGAAAAAGGGAAGTTTTTCTTGAAACCCTATCTTGCTAACTATGTTACATTTCCTAAGTTTTATAGCTGAAATGTATGAGAATATGTTTTGCATGCATAGAATATTGGGAATTTTATATCTAATTATCGCCTTGATGTTGGCATTAGTGGAAAAACCAACGATGACATGGACCCAAATGAATATGTTGCTGATGCTGACAGGTGTGACCAGCAACGCTATAAAGAAAGGGATAAGGAAACAAGTCCATAACAAAATTTGGTGAGCAAATTCTGCAATCTTCTACAAAGGACCAACCAAATTGGTCATGTCAAGGGTGTAAGTATGACCCATGCAGGTAAGAGTTTGCTTATGACAAATTCCATGGAGTGGTAAAGGTAAGAGACCTCATACCATGTGGATGTTGGAATAGAGAAAGGTGTCCTGCCTATATATGTTGATGATATTGATTATAGTAATGCATCCTACATGAAGTGGACATGGTTAGGCCATGCATGGTATGTTAAATGCATTGAGATGAATGCATGAGATATTATGAATGACTAATGACTGAAATGATAAATTGATGACAATTCAGGAACCATTTCAAAGGTTGTTATGAATGCAGGGTAGTCATGATCAATTAGCTTCTAGAAATGCTCTATTGAAGAGCAAGGTGGTATGAATGGTACGCTTGTGAAGTAAGGGTATCTAAACCCTCATTTAATTGCATGAATGATATGACTATACCTTGCAATGTTAGTATGATAATTATTGCATGACGTAAATGAGCTTTGATAATATTGATGTGACTAACAGTTGGAGGTA
The DNA here is from genome assembly GCA_001517045.1 of Pseudotsuga menziesii. Taxonomy (NCBI): domain Eukaryota; kingdom Viridiplantae; phylum Streptophyta; class Pinopsida; order Pinales; family Pinaceae; genus Pseudotsuga; species Pseudotsuga menziesii. Next base: position 33,213 of record LPNX010285169.1, read on the forward strand.
TTTGAATTTTACAAATTCTGAAAATGCTTCGGTGATGGTTGTAGCAATGAAAAGGTTATATGCATCCAGACTTACCAAGTGTTTGGTTGATTGAAGCTTATGTTTCAGGTATATTACTTTGAGCATGGCAGTGAGAGGTAAGACCCTGACCAATGCTAGAATCTACCATGTATGAGAAGAATCTCATGGTTGTAAAAATAGTTGGTGTGCATAATAGATTGTTAAATTCGAATTGTGAATTTCGGATTTAAGAAATTGCTGACAACTACTAGTCACTATTGGCTTGCATAAGCTTTGTGTTTGGTGGATTGAAGCTCATGTTTCAGGTAGATTATTTTGAGCATGGCAGTGAGAGGTAAGACCCTAACCACTGCCAGAATCTACCATATGGTATGCATAATAGGTTGTTAAAATTCGAATTGTGAATTTCGGATTTAAGAAATTGCTGACAACTACTAGTTGCTATTGGCTTGCATAAGCTTGTGTTTGGTTGATTGAAGCTCAGGTTTCAGGTAGATTATTTCAAGCATGGAAGTGAGAGGTAAGACCTTGACCAATTCTAGAATCTACCATGTAAAAGAGCCAAACTTTATGAGAAGAGTCTCATGGTTGTGAAAATGGTTGATGTGCACAATAGTTGGATTGTTAAATTTGAATTGTGAATTTCGAATTTAAAGGAATTGCTGAGGACTACTAATCATTGTTGGCTTGTGTAAGATTGTGTCAGGAGGGACACATGGTAAGTGGGTATTCATGTTATGATAGTAAGCATAAAATTTTAATGGGCATAGTAGTGCTGCTTACAAGAAACCCACAATTGAACAAGTCAATTTCTGTAGTAGATAGAATTGCAAATTTCAAATGAATTTGATTTCTAACGTCATTGCTTGGTTATGGAACAATCAATTTGGATTGTAGTATCAGTTAATGATTTACTATTTGGCTATTTGATGAATGTGTCAAGGGTACACACTGCAGGAAGATCATGTGTGATGAACTGCAAGAGCCAAACGTCATGGGAAGGTTTTCCCTTGAAAATGGGTTTCGGGTGAAACGCCATTAGACATTTTGAAATGTCTCATCTGCACTGCATGTTTGGTAAATAACATGAGTGAGATGGTATGGGTTATGTCGGTAAGACATGTGTGAATGTGAAATATAAAAAGGAGATTGGGGTGGCTAACTGAGGGACTGTTAACTTAGGAAAGGAGCCTCCATTCCTCCTTAACAAAGGCATACTGCGACGGCAAATGGATAAGTGTTATGTGACCCTTGCTAATAATATGCATGTTTAATTATTAAATTCCATAGGCAGAACATGTTTTGATTTAATATCCATTATGACCGATTGCTTGAGTATGCATAGGGCCTGCATGGAACACATCGGGAATGGGTGCACACTTTTCCGATGTTGGATCATGAAAGGGTTATCGATATTGATTACACTCTAGGGAGTGGACGCACTCCTGGTGTCTCAATACTTGATAGTGAATGATATGAAATGTGATTACAGTTTTTAGAGAAATAACGCTGATGAGTTCGCTTGTATTGCTTTTATTGCTTGTGTTGACAGGCTAAATAGATTGCACCCTAGAGGTAAAGGTAAAGGTAAAAAGGTAAATGGTTGTTGAGAGGGGTTGCGGAGTAAGGGTTATTGTTGATATAAGTGTGTACTGGTATAAGTGTGTGTTGGGCTGTGATATGCCTGAGGATCCATAGTAGATCCTAGACCTGGAAATGGTCACGTTAAAGTTCCAAGCCCAGTCAACATGAGAATGTACTGGATGGACATTAATTATTTGATGTTGTGGAGCAGCCAACATGCTGACCTAACATCTAAGTCCATAGGCGATCCCAAGGATTGCAAAGCGAAGCAGGATCCTGTGGACGAACGAGGAAACGCACAATACAGATAAGTAGTGGATTATTTTGCTTATGAATATACATGTGTATATGATTTGGTTAGGATGTTTTAAGCTCTTGTTCTAGAGATAAAACCAATGAGAATAAACTAAACATGTGAATTCATTCAATGTTTGGATATAGGTGCCACTGGAAGCGAGGACTATGAGAGCATCCTAGAGATGCATGTGGAAATGTGACTATCCTGGAAAGCTCAGGTTGAGCGGTAATGAAAAAGGTGCTAGTGAGATGGGGGAGTCCTAGCAGCCGAGACAAACCATGTGGAGAGACTCCATGGTTTAGAGGTATGGAATAGAGAAAAGACACTAAGTTTCATGACCAAGAAAGATTGGTCCAGCATTCACGGTGAAGTGAAAGAGGCTGAGAGCATGAAAAGCCACGGTGATGGTGTGGGTTCTAGGATGGAACAAAATAAAGAGGGGAAAAACTCTTACTGCTCTCTCTTGCATTTTTATTATATATATATATGTTTATGCATTGTGAAAACAAACAGATTGTGGAATGCATGTATGATTGAGAATGAAGTGTGTGTATTTGCTTAAGTAAATTTATGAATGCTGGAATAGTTAATTCCCTGCCCAAGAATGGACATGAATGAGCTCGTGTGCCTGTTGGGGAAGGCATGAAAAATATGAAAGTCTCCTTGATGAGGCTTGGACTATCATGCCAATTGGGTAATTAACTAACTGATTTGAATGTCTATATTATGCTTGGTCTGATAAAATTTCAATGGTGCATTTCACAGGTGAGAAAAGTGAAACCAGGTGGTGCACATTGATCATGGAAGTAGATCAAAAGTTGTTGGACTTAGTTGGAAGTCTCCTTCAAATGATTTCGAAGACCCAAGAGAATCTTGGAGAGATGCTCAAGATACAGAGAAGGCAGAATGAGATGAACCACCAGATTTTGCAAGACTCTATTGGTTTGCAAAGGGAGGTGAAAAGCCTTCTGGGAGCAATAGGTAAGGGAAAGGAAGGTGGATCAGCAATGGGACAATTGTCCAAGTGACCTGATAAGAAACGGTCCAGGCATGAAGACTCAAAGGAAATTGAGCAGGTAAAGATGAAGCAGCCAGTGAGATGCTGGAGATGCAGAGGACATCATTTACGCTGGGACTGCCCAATGAGGGAACATGATGAGGGAAATAGCCGCAAAGTTCCTAGAATTTAGGATGAGCTGGAAGTTGAGAACCAGCAGGAGAAGTCCATGGAAGCTGAGGGGCTTGGTCTTGAATGTTCAAAGTAAATGATTGAACGTGGGATAGATCTGCAATTTTGAAATTTTGATGTGCAAGTGTATATGTATTGTATATATGTAATGGAACACCAAGGATGGTGTTATTCCAAGGGGGAGGGAAATGTAATGTCCCTGGTTTTGACCCCGTTTGCATGATGTATATAATGTAATTAATCGTGATGAGGAGCTAAAGGAAAAATCCCCACCATCGATTTGGTTGTGTATGTTCGGCAATGGGGATAGTTGCCGATGTTTTGTCGTGCTATCCAGAACCTTATAATTTGACATCATGTAAATATGCACATCAAATAAAATAAACCACAACCAGCTACAGCAGTGCAACGTTGAATGAAAAGGGCATGGTTCCAAAGGATAAGGGGTGGGGGATGTCAAACCTTGGTCTATGGGGGAAAAACCCATGTGTTGCCACCTTGTTTTGTTTTGCCACCTTCCCTTGTCAACCTCTTTAATGTCTTGTTTTGGGTAGTTGAAGCAGTTACGACTCCTGGTGGTTGAGGCAGTTAATGTTTTGGGCATGGGGTGGCAGGAATGTCAGTCCCTTTCCCACGCGCCCACTCCACTCACGGTTGCATTAACTCTTATCTCCCACATTTTCCAACCTTCACGTAGGGTATGTTCGTTCTCCCATGGTCTACTCTCCATCATGCACTCTCCATTACGCAGGGTCTCTATGGTCTGTTCATTTTCTCTCGGATTTCCTGTTCATCCGCGTGCTAAGGATTTGGTCTTCCCATTCTCACGCAGAGGTCGGGTCCGTGATCCTCACGCACAGGCAGTTGTTCTGCTGGGTCTCACGCGGCCAGGAGGGGAGCTGCTTACCAGTGGTCACCCACATTTTCCACAGAATGGAATCGGGTATGTTTTCCTCGGTATTTTATTTTCTGGTGCAAGTTTTCCTCACGACTAGGATGCTTGGAGCCATTTTCCTCGTGTTGTGAGTTGTGCTCACGGATTACATGGTGGGACTGTTGTCTTCCCTGCGTGTTTTGTTGGCTATGGTGTCCAAATTCGTTTGGGGCCACTGTGGATTGCCAATATGTTGGCTGTGTTCTCCTCTGTCCATGCTGGGAGTTGGCTTCTCCTTTGTTTGGTACTATGTAAGTTTCCAGTCGTTACCTGGAGGAATTGTGTGTGCTGTGGGCTATTGATTTCCAATCTGTTGGCTGAGTTTCCCTATTTTGGGACTGTGGATTGCTGCTATCATTCATTGTGTGTTTGTGGCTACTAGGGTACCCTGGTTTTGGGTTGCAGCTGAGTTGTTTTGGCCACGTTAGGGCCAAGAACAACTCTGAGTTTCCTTATAGGATTGAGCTGTGTCTCACCTTTTGTTTGGGACTATCACCAGTTGTTTTGCTTTCTTCACAGGGCTGTGAAGGGATTGTGTTGCTGCGGTATGCAGTGGTTGGTCTTCGGGCTGTGCTGGCTTGGCCGGTTTATTGATGGCCTGATAAACCCAGCTATGTTGGCTTGCTGAGTGTGTCCCTTGGCTATGGGTAAGTCTGCAATGACCCTTATCCTAGAAGAATCATGCCCTACTCGGGGGTGGCAGTGTTGTCGAGAGATTGATGAGCACGCTGGCCTATGGTTGGGTGGAACGTTGCAACGACATAGGTGGTTGTGGGTGAATTCTTCATCAAAAGATGAGTGTTGTTGTTATCCCATCTTTGCAAATTATATAATCTACTATATTATGTGAAATGATGAACATGTTCCAGGCTGGAATGAATATGTTTGCTTCTGCTGATTGTTGAATAATTGTGCATCTTGCATGTTTTATGCATCTTGATATGTATCATGCTTAAGATTTATCATTTCAGCACTTATCCCTTTTTGTGTTCATGGGACTGTTTGTCTGTTATTGTTGTGGTAGCCGTCATGTCCTCTTCGCCGGTCGAAGGGATGGGGACGTGACAATGGAAAACAAGATACAGGAAGTGCTAACAAGTTACTGCTCATGGGGCACGGGAAAAGTGCGGTGCTAAGTTTTTATATGTAGAATTGACAAACAACATGGGTTTCCACTCTAAGAGCTAGGATTAAGGGAAAACATGTAAGTCAAAGGTCTTATCACATGGTGGTGACAGGATTTGGGTATAACAGAATGCCCCCCAAAGCATGAGTCTTAGAGGGATACGATAAATGAGAGCTTTGAGAGGAAAAGTTGTCACTTTGAGGTGAAAATGTCAGCTCGATCGGAGCATGTCGTCAAGTAGGCATCTATAGTACATCAATATTTTTTACCCATATAAACAAGTAACCAACTCATGGATACAAACCAATAAAAGGCATATCCATGGGAGGAATAAACAAACATGGCTACTAGAATATAACGTAGATCCATGTGATAGAGGACTCAAACTTGGACATAGCCACTAGACATACAACGTAGATCTATGTCATACAGATGTAAATTTGAGCATAGCCATGACCATACAAATGTGGATCCATGCTAGATATAAAAAAATCAATCGCAACCTAGGGAAAAGCAATGAGAGCTTTAAACAAATACTGAGGGTCTTCATCTCGTCTTATGCAAAGTACGATTCTATCCATGTGATTACAATGGTCTGAAGTCAAACATGGTAGAAACCACTTGATTACCGGCCAATGATGTGAACCATTAACAAGTACGAGGGAGATCATCATTGATGTCAATGATTCCCAAGGTACCCTAGTACAATCTACTAAGTGTGAAAAGATGTCCCGATGTTGAACACTCAGCCTATTGTATCGATCAAAGGTCAATGATGTGAACCTGTGTTAAGAGTGAGAGAATCTGTCTTTAAGGAATACAGATCTCAAGGTACTAATTTTTTGTTTCTAAGATTATTTCCTAGATGATGAGCTGATGTCGACTGGAATAGTCTTGTCAAAGGAGGGCCATGATGAGTCCCACATCGACAACACGAAACTTGGAACACAGTCCTGGAATGATGTAAATGTAGTAACCATGGGACTGACTCAAAAGTGCTGACATAGAAACTGTTTTGACTACAGAGGTAAAAACTTCTTCAACTTCCCTTTTTACATCGGGCGACATGACAAAAGACTTGGCAGCATGACTAAATGGGACAAACACACAGTGCAACAGTGGACAAGGAATTCTTTTGAAAGACTCAAAGGAGTGGCATGAATCATGAAAGTGGATTGTCATGGAGATCAAATGAATACCCAATTGACTGAAATGATATGCAGATAAGTGCCATGTTCAGATGTAATGACAAACTACTGCCATTATTTGCAAAAATGATTCCCTTCCCATTTCCCCCATCATGATTGTCGAGTGCCTCTTTTTGGTTTTACGAGTTCAAAGCGGGTAATAAACACTCGGTTTAGCTCGTCTGAAGACAAGTCCAAAATCATATGTTTTACGAACTTGAGAGAGGAGGGGTTCATTCCCAAAAACGGGTCTCTCAATGTTTAATTTAACCAATCCAATGAAAGAAAACTCGGTACCATTCATGTTTAGAGAGTTTGAACGACCATGGAAGAAGACTCCAAAGAGTCATCTTTCATATGATTTAGTCCCTAAGTCTCAAAAAAGTGTAAAATAACTTAGAAAACTCTTCCAGTCATGATTGGCTGGAGTGTTCCTTTTTCATAAATAGTCTATTCCAACCAAATAAGAGATAATCTACCGTCAGAGAGATGATTCTCCAAATACTTTAATGACCATGAAGAAGGCAAGATCGCTTAACAATATTTTTGTATTTAAGGAGCCCAATTTTTTTTTAAAGAGGACTCAATTAGGTCTCTTTTCACTATGAGAGATTTTACAAGCCTAAAAAAAATCGAAAATAGACTCGGACCTTTGATACTAGGTTTCGAGAGTGTGATCAAAGTGTCGTAATAAACGCTCAATGACTTTTTTTGTTTTATGGTAGTATGAAAAAGTCGAAAATGAACTCCCAATACTTTACTGCTACTGTTCTTGTATCCTGTAATGACTCAAAACAAGTGTTAAATGCACCAATAACTAACATTAAGGGATTACGACTGATAAATTTTGAGTAATAAGTGATTTTAAATCAAAACTATAGCATGTAAAACCCAAAAATGTGTATAAAAGTCATGTAAATAGTGAAAAATAAAATCATTTTAATATTTACCCATAGTGGAGAGCATTTGAAGCACTTTTATAGTTAGATCTTCAGTTGATGATATTGAGAGTTTCCACCGTCGGATTCAAGCACCGTCAGTTCCAGGTAATAATTCAAACCCTACTCTTTCTTTTCATAGTCTCAATTTTAATATTGAATGGTATTTTGGGATTGTATGGAAAACTCTAAAATCATTGGAGCGTGCACCGCGCTTATCCCTTATGGGATACATGATACCTCGCTAGAACTGCACCAAAAACAAAGCGCATAGGCCATGCCACTCAATGGTACATAGGCGGTTCCAGTCGTGAAGATGTAAAACCATTGACATAAGCAAAACTAGATCATTTCTTTTGATTTGAATGATTAAGAATGATTCTAATGGGTCTTGTGATTGTTTTTGGTGGGCTCTTGCCGATAAAAAATGGTGATATGCAAGGAAAGACAAAATGATAATGATGATGCTTTTGTCGAAAGGAATGTGGGTTGCATAGCTGCATTACGAGACTGTGGACTCCTAAAATTCTTCTGGACTCCTAGTATGGTATCACATGAGTGATTGCTTGAGCATATACTCTGGATGTGGAATCCGGAGCAACAACACTTTGAGGTTGGGGCTCATATTCTGACAGTTGAGGTAGAGGATATCTACTTCTTGATTGGACTTTTGAGACAGGGTGCCCCCATCTCATTGACAGGTTCCCGAGGAGGGGATATTACCACACAAGAGTCTATAGGCCGTTACTGTATTCCAGGGACAAGGACATCGGGGAAGAAAATCCCCATAAAGGTAGTGATGGACAGTCCTCTATGGACTGTATTGTTTACGATGCAAATAGTGGTGAGAAGCTAGGGAGTGCACCAGGATTCTAGGGAACATATGCTCTATGCCATAGAGGCCATGGCGCCTACAGTCTTCAACTAGGTGGAAGACCTGCTTCCGATACTAAAGGATTAGCTAACCAAGTGTCGGTAGGGGGAACTGAATTAGTTCAGTTTTGGTTCCATTCTATCCTACTTCTTCTTTGACCGGGTACCACCGATGAGACCCCAGGTGGTATTTACAGAGCTGAGAATGCGGGACCCTCGCATGTAGAGGTGGGTCTGGATTATGGCCCGTACTAGAGAGGGCATGGGGAAGGTGAAGTTTTATGACATGTTCTTCTGATGGCTGAGAGATCAAATCCTCATGGTGGAGGATTATGCTTATGTGGGTACATACTTCAGCGGAGACCTTGACCTACCGCTCCCACCTGGTGGACAATGGGGTGACATCGGTAAAAAGAAAGAAACCCTAAATGGAAAAAGTGTTTTTCTGTCTTTTAATGTTTTATATTTTTTATGTTAAGTAATGAGACCTGAATATTTTCATGCAAACGTTGGAGCAGCACGACCTGGAGGAGATTCTCTATTGGATAGATGAGCTGGAGCCTGCTTCCTACTGCATGGTGACGATGTGGCCGGGGAGTTAGAGGAAAACCTAGAGAGGTTGACCCTAGACATCCCTGATGCTTCCATTGATGACCTCCCTCTAAGGTATCAGAGACCTAGAGTAGGAGTACTGAGTTGGTTAGCATACTGCTACATAGAGTAGCCTGGGAAGTGATGTGCTACCATGAGCATCGCTAGACGATGTATGCATGATGTATCTACTTAAAGATGATAGCTTCAGGATTTTGTATGGTGATTTTTACCTAAAATCATATGTGATTTAGATGAGGTCTCGTGACCTATTTTTTGTAAACATGTTCATATATATATATATATATATATATATATATATACAGACTTTTACCTGGTGTTTATATGTCTCAAATGGTCGATGTATTTTACACGAGTTTTATGTCTCTTTAATTGTTTATTTACAATGAGCCATGTTTGATTTTAATGTCATGAATGGGCAATATTCCAATATAGGATGTAATTAGATAATGACTCAACAACTACATTATGTTCCCTAGGGATATTCCAAAAGGTGATGGTTTCAAATGACCTTTCTAACAAGCGTACCCTCCGAAAGAGGTGGAGAAGCACCGGATTTCTAATAGCATAAAGATGGTTATGATGGAAAACCACAATTTGTGATTCCATCAAGACTACCAGATTGCAAACATCTTGGGAGGTAGCTTCAGTCCGAAGACCTATGACTGCTCGATACTCAGTGATGTTGTTGGTAGCAGGACCAATACAAACTGCTCCTAAACTGAACAAATCTTCAGCTGGGGAATAAAGGACCCAAGCAGCTGAGGAAAGATTCAATGTGTGGTGGCAAGCACCATCAGCAAAGCCATAGAAATCCATAATCTCTGCATGACTAAAACATGGTATAAACATATGCAAACACTAAACTCAAAACCATATTGAAAATACTCAAAGCACACTGAAAGTCAAGCAATATGCATATATATAAGATACTATCCAAGAAATACCTAGGCATAGTACCTCTTTAGGTACAACCAATTTTGAGGTTTCCCTAAAGGGATCCCATATTAGTCAACAAGCTCATAGGCCCCTTTCTCTAAAACTTTAGAAATGACGAAAGGACCATACCACATGGACTCGAACTTTCATTTTCCTAGTTTATCATATATCTGGTCGTATGTCAAAACTAGGTCACCCTCGTTAAAGGCATGAGGTTGGAAGGATTTATCATACTATGCCTTGACGCATTTCTTATGTGCCGCATTAGCCAAGGAAGCATATCTCTGATTTTCCTCAATGTTGTTCAAGTACAAAACTCTCTCCTCCTATGTGGAAGTGTCTGGGAGAAGTTTGACGGCAAGTTTTAAGGATGGAATCTGACATTGAATCGGTAAGACATCTTCGAGTCCATAGATAAGATGGAAAGGTGTGAAACTAGTAGCTATTTTCACTGAAGTTCTGTAATCCCAAAGAGCAGAGAGAAGGATGTGGTTCCAGTTGGATTTATGATCCCTAACCATCCGACAAAGCATAGTTTTCAAAACTTTGTTAATGGCCTCTACCTGACCATTAGCTTATGGATAATATGGCGTAGAGTTTTCATGGCGAAAACCTAGCTTGGCACTTAGTTCCTCCATCATTTGATTACAGAAATGTGATCTGTCATCAATAAAAATGGACTGTAGGACTCCAAATCTAGCTATGATACGTTTCAACAAGAAGAGAGTAGTAGTCTTACCATCTTTCACATATATAGGCATGGCCTCAGCCCATTTTGTAAAATATTCAATGGCTAGAATGATGTAACCATGCCCCCTGGATAAGGTAGGATTACAATGCATATAATCAATCCCCCATTTGAAAAATGGGCCAATGGAAATGACGAGGTGTAGTGGAGCAGGACGCGAGCGGTTTTTGGGATAAAAATGTTGACAAGGTGGGCATTTATTAATAGCCTCATGATAGGATTTAAAGATTGAAGGCCAGAAATAGCCAGCACAAAGGATTTTTTGGGCTATATCCATCCCATATAAATTACTACCACATGCTTCAGAGTGGCAATCATTCAACACATGTTCGGCCTCCTCATGGGTGAGGCATCACCAAAGAATAGAATCAATCCCATGTCTATACAAGGTATCATTCAGGATGAGGTAGTATTTCGCGTGGTGACGAATAAGGCGGCAATCATCATGGGATAGATTTGGCTCAAATGTTTGTGTTTGGAGATAAATAATCATATCTCCATACCATGGGTTAGTAGTGCTTATCAGGAACAGGAATTCATCAAGAAATGAATCGTTGGGCTCAGATTCCATCGAATCACAAGGAAGATCACACATGAGATCAACAAAGACCAAGGATTTCTTTGATGTGGCTCTAGCAAATTCCAAATCAAACTCATGTAGTATGACTATCCATCAGGAGTACTTTCCCTCGAACACTTGATGATTCAGGATGTAATACATAGGTTTCTAGTTTTCCAATACAGTGGTTGTGCGGAGCAAAATGTAGTGACGAAATTTTTGTACAGCAATGACCATGGCCAATGCTAACTTCTCCAAGTGTGAATATCAGGTTTCAGAATCCATAAGATTCTTACTAGTATAGTAAATCATGTTCTCCTGACTGTTGGGATTTTCCTGTACTAAAACCATAGCGATGGTAGTAGCAGAGGCAACAATATACAAGAGAAATTCCTTTGAATAATATGGGGGGTGTATCACGGGTGAATGAGTCAGAGCGTGTTTGAGATTATCAAAGGCACATTAGGCTTGGTCATCCTAGAAGAATGGAGTGTCCTTCTTGAGGAGATGCATATAACTGTGCGTTTTCTCTGCAAAATTACACATGAAACAACGGATAAATTTTTCCTCCCCTTGCAAACTTTGGAGTTCAAGAAGATTGGTTAGGGCTGGTAGAGCTAAAATGGTGGAAATTTTCAAAGGGTCTATCTGGATACCATCCTTAGAGACCACAAAACCTAACAGTTGTCCCATCTCAATGCAAAAAACACATTTATGCGGGTTGAGCCGTATATTATAATGATGGAATCTCAGGAAAATATCTCTAAGATGACCAGAGTGGTCCTCCCATCACTATGAATGAGTAGGGAGTTCATCAAGGTACAGTTCAACAATATGTTTAATATCATGAAATGGATAGGACATCACATGCTGGAAAGTGGATCCAACATTTTTTAAGCCAAAAGGTAACTTCTTATACGCAAAGGTTGCCCATGGGAAAATGAATTCCATCTTGTGCTGATCGGTGGGTAATATATCAATATGATTATAGCCAGAAAAGCCATCCATAAATGAGAAGATGACACTTCCAGCATAGTTGTCAACAATCTGATTGATATGTGGAGTAGGAAAGTTGTCCTTGGGACAAGCTTTATTCAAGTCTCTAAAATTGATACAGAATCTAATGGTGCCCTGCTTTTGATTGACAAGGACAATGTTCAATACCCATTCTATCAGGGGTATGGGATAAATAAACCTAGCTTTGAGAAGTTTCTCTATCTCAACTTTAATAGTTGTGGCCTTCTGTGGATGGACTTGCCTTAGTTTTTGGGTGATAGGTTTAGCAGTGGGATAGGTTTTAATTTCATTGACCACAATGGATGGGTTTATCCCTAACATTTCCTCCTAAGACTAGGAAAAAATATTGCGGAGTTGTTTGAAAAGTGCCTTGTATGCTTTATATTCATCTACCGAGAATTTCTGCCCAACCTGAACATGCTTGATGGTACCAAGATTGGATGATATGTCAATCAGATTTGTCTAAGTAATATTGCAAAGGATTCCTTTAGAATCTGTGTCTTGCAACAATATAGGACTTTGAGATGCTTTGACAATATCAGTGGAAAACAAGGATGCAAATTCATGGTTAACCGAACTAGTGTTGGGGAGGAACAGAGATCTATGATGGTGATCCTCCCAAATGGACTCATTCATATTCAAAACCTCCATAATGGACTCGTTGGAAGGAAAAGTCTCAGAGAGATAATCCAGAACAAGAAGAGATGATTCTAACCAGTAAGGAAGGTGGTAAGGATCCAAAGCCACCAGATGAAGGTCATCAATGTGATCATCGCAAAGGGTTTGAATGGTGTTGTACATTTATTCATGTGGAATTAATGAGGTGGACTCAACAATTTGTTTTCCTTTGGGCTCACGATCAAATGAAGCAATAATATTCATTGTCATTGTATCTGTGTTAGGAGGAGTGGATGGAAAAATCCCCATAAGGGATGAATCCTTCAACATGCCTACCCCAATCGACTGGTAAAGAGGGGACTAGCCTAACATAGGGATGTTATTAGCTGTAGAGGTCATAACATCTGGCATATAGAAAACTTGATCAAAGGTAACAATTATCCTTAGATTTGAAAATTGTATTGTTCAAAATACTATTGAAGTGACAGCATTCATGGCATAAAGCCAATTTCTTCCTAGAAAAAGGTTGTAATATAATGGGGCGTCCACTACTTCTACTTGAATAGAAACATTCCCCCCCCAGATCGACTACAAGGGCTGATATGAGACCATGGGGCTGGAAACCTCATCCATCAAAGGCCTTTAGAGTCATAGGTGATGTTACAAGCTCAGGAGAGATGATAGCTTTCCAATAAGATAGGGACAAAATCGAAGTTGAAGCTCGTTCGTCTAAGACAGTCCTAAATACTTTCTGTCCAAACCAATTTCATGATGATTTGGAAAGCAAGTTTGTGAGGTAGTCTAGACTTATAGTTCTCTACATTGAAATGAATCAAATTAGAATTGTCCAGGTCTAAAGCTACTAACGCAGTCCATAGGTTTTTGGATTGTGTACGACAACTTTGGAGCACTTCCAAGGTATACATTGCACATGGTGCTTGAGCCAAATCTTCAACTAAATTATAAAATTGAGCAGATCAAGTATTAGGGTTAAAAACAACCTTCCTAAGAGTACTCTTGGGTGGATGCAAAATCATATCGAGAGTAGGCTTCTCGATGCTTAGGGGGACAATAGATGAGGATTTAGGAGAACCAATAGAGGGATCTTTCCTTAAATAATAATGGTATTATTTCTTCTCTATAGGTTTGTCATAATTTTGAATTTCAGTTTGCAGACTAATGGTATATGAGGACATCATACGAATTTCCTCTAACGAACTAAAGTTTCCCTAATTAGACATGTGGTGTATCAGTTGCAGTTGAGAGGGAAAAGGATCTGTGAGAACTACAGGGGTGGGATTTGTTTTTCAAAACTTCTATGATTTCGTCGTGGCAGGGACACTCTTTTGTGAAATGCTCACCTCCGCATAGCAGACATGGATATTTTTCTTTTATTTTCCCTTTATCGTTATCATTGTTGGTTGGTTTTGGGTTCTCCTATTGGTTTCCAGGTTTTTTATTTTTACTTTTACCTTCATTTTTATTATTTCCAGAGGTTTGAATGCTTTGAATTAAATCAACCTCGGTGGTGTTAGAATAATCAACCCATATTTAGCCCCCTTAGACATTTATTAATCCATTTTTGTCTTCTTTGCCTAGTTTCCATTTTCCATTCTATGCAAGTTGTCCTCCACATGTCCTAGATGGTCAAACTTGATAAAAATGAGTCATGGAGCACTTTGGAAACCTCTTATAATTAATTATACTTTATTCCTGAACCTCCCTAGCGCATATATTACTTTTTCTTCTTTATTGCTCCTTTCACTGAGTTTTAAGGCAATTGGGAAAGTATGACTAGGTGATTTTAACTTGTTTTTTTCCCTCATCATCCTCCACTCTTTTATCCTAATAAAAGAATGTATTAGTTTTCCTTCCATAACCTATTATCTTGCCTAATTTATTTTTCCAATGTGTGAGCTCCTAGACATATTTGGAAACTGCTTTATGCACCTATGGGAGATTTGACTAGATTTAGTAAGCCTGCTTTTGACTAATTCGAATGGAATCCCAATGAATTTGAATTTATCATGTAATTACTTATTTTGGAAGCCTATGACTTCACAAGTTTGTATATGGTACACTTATTCAATACATATTAGTGTTCTGCTCCATATTCATTCTCCTTTGTGTGTAATTTGCATGTGTAATTGGCAATTTTTGTGAGTGTAATTGTTCTAACACCTCGGTTCAATTTATACATGCTATTAGATTCTTTTTAGATCAACTTCTCTCCATCCATATTGTTATTGCAAGTTCGACATCATTGACTGGGAGCATTCTGCTAACTGAAGGGACAATTTCTGAGTTATGGATCAATCTCAGAAGATCATCTTGACTCCATTTAATTTCTTTGAATGGAAAGTAGAGATGGAGATACTGTTTAGAGAGAAAGGCCTCTATAGAGTGACTATGGCAATAGAAGTAGATCCCAATGCATCTATGGAGAAAATTAAATGGCACAATAGAAGGGATAAGGCCTATGGTCTCCTGTGTTTGAGCATATCCAGAGACCTCCTTTTCCATATTGATGGATTGACATCACCAAATGAAGTATGGGAGAATATTGTTTAGATTTTTGGTAAAACAAATGAGATGAAAGGACATCAAATCAAGAATGAATTGATCTCCTTGAGTCCCAGCAACTTCGAATCCCTACATCTCTATTTTTCCAAGTTTAAAGCCCTTGTTTTGCAGCTAAAACAGTGTGGAATTGAAAGACAAAGGAGAAACTAGTTTTGGCCATACTCTCAAATCTTGGCCCTGAATATTTAGTGTTTGTTTCAACCTTCCATGCCACCAAATTGATATCTTGAGCCTGGAATATGCCTAAAATTGCAGAGTTCATGGAATCTCTCACACAAGAACAAGATAAACTGGTGATGATTGGCACCATCAAACCTTCCAAATACCAAGCTCTGGTTGCTGGAGATTTAAGGGTGGATCCAAAAGTAAGGAATAAATATAAGAAGCCACCTGAGCAAAAGAGAGACAAGAACAAGTCTCCAGAGGATCCCCAAGGTTCCAAGAAGAACCCCCATAAGAAGAAGAACAAAGGAGAAATGAGCAAGTGTGCATACTGCAGTAAGGGAAATAATCCTAAAATATCTTGCATGAAGAAGCAAATTGACATGCTGACCCAACTCTTGGAGAAGAATGGCATCTCCCTTCCTGATAGCTCAAAGAAGAGGGAAGGAATTTCAAATTTAGAAGACAGAGAGAGAGAGAGAGAGAGTTCTTGCATTGGTTGCTGGCACATAAAGCTCACCTAGTTTCATCATTGATTCTAGAGCTTCAAGACATATGGTTTCAACCAAGGAGGCATTCACCACACTTGACATGTCGAAAGGTCTACCAATAGTACTGGGAGATGACTCTCTCATTAAAATTTTGGGAAAAGGGAGGATTGATCTTGATCATGGTAAGTTCAACAATGTATTGTATGATCTAGGTCTTGCCTCTAACCTCTTATCACTGTATCAGATGACCCACATAGGGTCTCCAAAGAAGGTCATATTCTCCCTTGATAAATTTGATATCACAGAGATCTCAAGTGGTAAAATCATTGCAAAAGGAGTTGCAAATCACACTTTGAAGGTATACATGTTCTCACATTTCCTACCCTTCAAACCCCTCTGCTCTTCTGATTCATGATAATGAGGGAAGCAAGCTTTGGTATGAAATATTTGGCCATCTTAACTATAAGTATCTTTCTGATATTAGTTAAAAACAAATGGTCATAGGGTTACCAAAGATTAAGTTTTCCAAAGGAGTCTGTCAAGGTTGCATCTTAGGAAAACAACCAAAGCATAAATTTGAGAAAGCTAGTCATGAGAGAACCTTTGCACCTCTTGAGTTGATCCACAGTGAAGTTTCTATCCCATTTCCTCATATTTCAATGATTCAAGCTAAATATGCATTGACATTCATAGATGAATTTTCTAGGTATTGCTGGTTTTACTTCCTAAAGCATAAGTCTAAAGTTTTTGGCCTCTTCAAAGTCTTTAATGCTTTGGTTGAAAACTAGTGTGGGATGAAACTCAAAGTCCTCAGATCTGACAATGGTGGTGAGTATGTCAAGTTTGAGTTCATTCAATATTGTGTAGATGCAGGTATTCAGATGCATCATTCTATCCCTTACACACCACAGCAAAATGATGTTGCTGAGAGGAAGAACAGATCACTGAAAGAGATGGCAACCTGCATGATGGAGGCTAAGACTTTGCCACCAAATTTTTGGGCCAAAGCTATAAATTGTGCAGCCTATATCGAAAATAGGGTGCCTCATAAATATATTTATGGTGTGACTCCTTTCGAAGCATGGAGTGGGCACAAGCCAAATGTTTGAGTTCATTTAATATTGTGCAGATGCAGGTATTCAGATGCAGCATTCTATCCCTTACACACCATAGCAAAACGATGTTGCTGAGAGGAAGAACAGATCACTGAAAGAGATGGCAACCTGCATGATGGAGGCTAAGAATTTTCCACCAAATTTTTGTGCCAAATCTATAAAATGTGCAGCCTATATCCAAAATAGGGTGCCTCATAAATATCTTTATGGTATGACTCCTTTCGAAGCATGGAGTGGGCACAAGCCAAATGTGACCCATTTCAGGATTTTTGGCTCAAGGGCTTGGGCTAGAATTCCAACAGAAAAGAGGAAGGATTTGTAGCCCCAAAGCCAAGAGTGTTTATTTGTTGGGTACTCTAAATATTAAAAAGGGTACAAGCTGATCAGTTTGATCACAAACAAAGCCTTCATTGAAAGGAGTGTTCACTTCCAAGAAGAACCTTTAGCAGCAGTTGTTAGTTTTTCATCACATTAAGCTAGCATTATGATCTTAGGATATTTTCACTAAGAGAATAACAAGCACAGCAATAAAACATAAGCACATCACAAGAGACAAGAGACGCAAATATTTTTCCTCAGGGAAACCATAAAGGAGAAAACCCCACAACTTCCTCTAAGATAGAATCAACACCAAAACAGTAAGAGATCTCCCAAAACAGCAGTAGTCTT
>LPNX010285169.1:56601-89223 GCA_001517045.1 Pseudotsuga menziesii
CTAAACTTAAGTTTTGATGAGGATAACAATCCCATGCTGGTCTCACTAAAAAATTCATCTTCTGTAGAAAACCCTAATTTCTGCATCGAAGACTAAAAATGCTCGAAATCAAATTCCGCTTCGACAGAAAGATGCGCCCTAAGGAGGAGAGTTGTTCCACCTTACTTTTGCTAAAAATATGTGGAGGAAGATCCATAAACTAGGAATCCCTAGTTCCTGTAGCTGCACAATGTCTTCTTCTCAGGTTAGCTCTGACTCCATGTTAGTTTTTCATCACATTAAGCTAACATTATGATCTTAGGATCTTTTCACTGAGAGAATAACAAGCACAACAATAAAACATAAGCACATCACAAGAGACAAGAGACAAAAAGAGTTTTCCTCGGGGAAACTATAAAGGAGAAAACCCTGCAACTTCCTCTAAGATAGAATCAACACCAAAACAGTAAGAGATCTCCCAAAACAGCAATAGTCTTCTGTCTTCTGTCTAGGCCCAAAATTTCCTTCTCCAAAAGTGCGCCACACTTGAGAGAGCAAGTGATGTATTTCACAAGTGATAAATAGAGAGTCTCTCACTCTCTATTTATATTCTTCCATTGACTTGAAGTGCACTCAATCATGTCGGCCCAACTAACAATTACTTACTCGAGCCTACACCTTAATTAGTGTATAATAACTCAAGTGCCCCAAAACTGTGGGGACTTACCTAATGACTTGATTACATTATTAATCCTCCGGATCGAAACATCGAGGCATGACCACATGACTCAAATACACAATATAAACATACCGGAATAAACATCGGGTTACAATACATAGAAGAATGCATTCCGAAGTTACATATACATTAACATCAGTTGAAGTTGGGGAGTCTTCTTCACCACCAGAACCACTGAATGTAAGTGAAGAGATAAATTAGTTTGTTGATTCTGATATATCTGATAATGATGTTTTAATTGTAGATCCTAACAGTCCTACAAGACCAAAATTGGCAGAAAATACCATTCATGCAGCTGGGGAACTAGCTGGAAATCCTAGTGATTCTAGGAGGACTAGATCTCAGTTTGAGAGTGCCCTGTGTATGAAAGAGCCTTTGTTTGTAGAGAAATGTTATATTATGGTTGAATTAGACCCACATAAATATGAATATGCAGCACATTATGCAATATGTCAAACATCCATGAAAGAAGAATTCAGCTCACTCCAGAAGAACAACACTTGGGAGTTGGTTGATCTTCCCCCGAGGAGGAAGCTAGTTCTATGTAAGTGGGTTTTCAAAACTAATTTTGCTGCTGATGGTTCACCTTTGAAATATAAGGAAATATTGGTAGCCAAGGGCTACTCACAAGTACATGGTGTAGACTACAATGATACCTTTTCACTGGCAAAGATGGACTCCATTAGGCTAGCCTTAGCCATTGTAGCTTCGAAGCAGTGGGAGGTACATCACATGGATGTGAAGTGTTATTTCCTGAATGGAGATATTAATGAAGAGATTTACATGCAGTAGCCTCAAGTATTTTTTACTAATCCATCTCTTGCATGCAAGCTAAAGAAATCATTGTATGGGCTTAAGCAAGTCCCCGGGGCTTGGTATGCCAAGATTGATGGCTTTCTGCTATCATTGAGTTTTGTTCGATGCAAGTATGATCCTAATGTTTATTTGAAGTTGATTCATGGTTATTTTATGATTACTTTCTTCTATGTCGATGAACTTCTCATTACAGGAAGCTCAAAGGATCAAATTGCCTCCTTGAAGGATGCAATGAACCATGCATTTTCTATGACTGATTTGGGGTTATTGAGCCAATTCTTGGGTCTTGAGATTGCTCAAACCAAACATGGAATAAAATTACATCAGACCAAGTATGCTTTGGATTTTTTGAACAAGTTCAACATGAAATATTGCAAGCCAAAGCAAGACTCCCTTCCTTTCAGGAGTTAAGCTTGAAGAAGCAGATTCTTCTCCTATGGTAAAGAATAGACTGTATAGGAAACGGATTGGGTGTTTGATGTACTTTACACATACTCGAATTGATATTTATTATGCAGTAAGTGTAGCTTAAAGATACATGGATTAGGATCATGAGATATATTGGAGAGCATCCAAAAGGATCCTTAACTTTGTTCAGGGAAAAAGGACTCATGGGATCTTCTACAAAGCTAAGTCTGATCTTTATTTGATTGGGTTTACTGACAGTGATTGGGCAGGTGACAACATAGATCGAAAGTAAACATCAGGATATGTTTTCATGTTTTCTGAAGGACCAATCATCTGGTCAAGTAAGAAATAGAGTTTCGTTGCACTCTCATCTACAGAAGCATAGTACAGAGGAGTTTTAAATGCAACAACTCAATGTTTATGGTTGTAGGGGTTACTTGGTGAGTGTGGCTTTGAATCAGAATAATAAACTACTATATATTGTGATAATCAAAGTACCATTTGAATCTACAATGATACAGTTTAGAAATAGAGAACCAAACACATTGAGATCCATATGCACTACATTAGATAGCTTGTGTATGATGGCACCACTCACCTACTCTTCTGTTCATCTTCAGAACAAGTAGCAAACATCTTCACCAAAGTTTTTTGTGAGAATACTTTTGGCAATCTCAAATCACTGTTGGGGATTGTTGATCATTCTATCAAGCATGATTGATGAAAATATTTTCAAATTTTGTTTTACTATCCATGTTTAAGAGAGGATTTTTCCCACTAGGTTGTTGCCTCTTTCCTTGTTTAAATGGACATGCAGTATGTAAAGGGTGACTAATCCTTGTTTCTAGGTCCTATAATTTTCTCATATTTTACTCATAAGTCAGGATTAAGGGGGGGTGTCAGAATAATCAACCCATAGCTAGCTACCTTAGACATTAATTAATCCATTTTTGTCTTATTTTCCTAGTTTCCATATTCCACTCTATACAAGTTGTCCTCCACATGTCCTATATGGTCAAACTTGCTAAAACTGAGTCATGGAGTGCTTGGAAAACCTCTTGGAATCAATTATGCTTTATTCCTAAACCTCCCTAGCGCATATTTTCTTTTTCTGTGTTATTGTTGCTTTTACTGAGTTTTAAGGCAATTGGGAAAGTATGACTAGGTGAAGTTAACTTGTTTTTTGGCCTCATCATCCTCCACTCTTTTCTACTAATAAAAGCATGTATGAGTTGTCCTTCCATCACATATTATCTTGCCTAATTTATTTTTCAGTTCGTGAACTGCTAGACATATTTGGAAACTGCTTTATGCACCTATGGGGGATTTGACTAGACTTAGTAAGCCTGCTTTTGACTAATTCGAATGGCATCCCAATGCATTTGAATATCTCATGTAATTATTTATTGTGGAAGCCTATGAATTCACAAGGTTGGCTATTGTATAGTTATTCAATATAGATTAGTGTTCTGCTCCATATTCAGTCTCCTTTGTGTGTAATTTGCATGTGTAATTAGCAATTCTTGTGAGTGTAATTTTTCTAACACCTAGGTTCAATTTCCATAGGCAAAAACCTTGGGATTTGAAGAAGTAGGGGTGGTAGTCTAGGGTTGCTTGGCAGTTTTTGCTGTTAACGGGGACTGGATTGAACCAACAATCCCGTCAACAAGGAATTTTGTTGGTGGCTTTGCAGGATCGGTGCTTGGACAAGGAGCTTGAGTAATCAAGTCAGAAAAAGTTCCAAACTAGGAATAGACCAAGTCTAGATATTGGTCTCAACTAATGTCTTTATCTTCTGTAATGGTATCTCCCATAGCCACATCCTAGGAAATCGGAGGCAACAAAGACTTCGTAAACCAATCAGCTAATAACTGATCTAGAATAGGAGCCTTAATTAAGTCTTCTCCACCTTCTCCACTGATGGATATGATCAGATATGTGGGTGGATTTGTTCTGCCACAAAGAATTTAATAGATCGATTCCTATTTAATAACGAATAGGAAGCTGAAAGTGTGTAAGAAATACAAATACCAACGAGCCAAAATCCACAAATGAGTCTTGTTGAAGTTCAATATACCATTTCGCGGCTATACTGATCAAAGTTCGCTGAAAGAGTCTTAAATGAACTGAATAATCCATAAGGGACTTTGAAGAACAAGATAGATGGAATGTCATGACATGGTTTTTCGGATCGTCTCCCTACTTCCCATTGAACTTTGGAATGTACGATGGTAACTTTATCGGAATGGCAGGCCATAAGGGGTTATGTTAAATGGGGTCATTAATCAACTTGGACAAATCAGGAAAGTCCAAAGTTGCTAGGAAAGGTAACTGGTGGTTAGGTTACACATACTGGTAATATTGATATGGCATATAGTTACCAGTAGGACTATAAGTAGGCTAATAGACAGGCTGTTGTGATGAAGAACTACCAAAAAATCTGCCTACCAGGGGTTGATTTCCAAGATCAGGATCGTTAGGACCACCAGGGCCTTCAGGACCACCAGGATCATTGGGACCACCAGGACCACTAGGATCACTAGGAGGCAGACCACCGAACCCTCCAGGACCTCTAGGAGGTAAACCTCTAGAGCCTTGGGAACCACTGGGAGGAGGGCCACCAGACCCTCCAGGGCCATAAGGAGGAAGGCCACCAGGCCCCCCAGGACCATAAGGAGGAAAGCCACCAGGCCCTCTAGGACCATTAGGCCCCCTAGGGGAAAGGAACTACATAAGACGATCCTATGACACCTCCCACAATATGTATATTTATCCCCCCCATAGGTGGCATGTAGGACTAGTTAGGTTTCCCCCATGGCGTGAAAGTATTACTAGGATATGGAATTCTAGCATAAGGCATTCCTATAGGATTGGGTGGATAATTAATGTTTCTTACAGGTATTTTATTTTTTGTATAACCATAACCCCAAGGGGTTTGATTGGTTCTAGGTTGTGCCCCCAAGGGATGACCTGAACTAGCTAGGGGGTTTACCACATTAGTGTGGGTGGGAGGGACATAAACTATATATTGTTCTATACTATAGGTTTGTAATTGAATAGATACAATTTCAGTGCCAGATAATGTAGGTAATGCTAGGGGTTTCCCCCTAGCACTAGAGGTTAATTACGAAATAGGAATTGAAGGTTGAACCCCAGGTGCAAAAGACCTGGGAATATTGGGAACAGACATAATATGGGAGGTGGTGGGGTTGGTAGTTTGACTTGGGTTGTGTGGAGTTACTGTGCTATCTATAATCGGTTTAATGGGTCTCATAGAATCGATAAGTGAATGATATCCCATAGGAACAGCTATGGAACGTGATGGTGGTGTGCCCAATATGTCATCTATTTTCTTTTCATTCTCCTGTACACGGAGAATGGATGCATGGTATTGTCTATGTTCTTCTTTAGAAAAGTTTAAATGGGTTCCAAATGAGGCAATGGCCTGTCCTATAGAGGTATCCCAAAATGGAGCATTGGGACCATAATTTGGACTGGCAGTATAATCAACATGACCTTCTATGGGAGAATAAAACAAAGTATTATCCCGAGAAGGTTTTTGGACCAAGGGACACAAGTCTGAAGGATATGGTCCTCTTCTTTCTGCAACCACATTATCTCCCACTTGGGAGGTGGTAGTAGCTCCTTGGTCGATAGCTTCCATTGGATTTTCTCCTAAAACATGAATAAAATCAGGTGGCAAGCCCCGTACTCTTCTGGACTGTATTAGCTCAACCAGTTTGTACAAATCCTATCTAACCTAGGGTCTCAAAAACTATAAAACACACCAAAAATTTCCCTACTCAAGCTATAGGTCAAACAAGCAAAATTAAAATGGTAGGAGGGGTTCAGATAGTCAGGTCTCTCACCAGGATTGTCAAGAAGGTGCCACTCGCAATATACCTCAAGGGTACATGCGTAGTAATCTCTCCGAATGATGTTTTCGATGTATGGCTCCAAGCAATATGGCCAAAGGGCTTTCTTCAGATGGATAAGGTATCCTAGTGGGGTCTCCTGATATACACAAGGTACATGGGATCTCAAATTGGTAGTAGTGCTATCTAATGCATAATTGTACACAAGGGGCCTTTCGATATACAATTGAGTACGTGAATTACCTTTCTATGTACCTCAAGGGTACGTGAAAGATCATTCTATATACCGAAGGTACATGGAATAACTGCACGAGTCCTGGGATGTAATACGGATGAGTAATGACAGCTCTTACTCTTAACGATGCCTGAACACGTCTCTAACCTATCACTCAAATTGCTATGTAAATTTTAACCTATAACTACCTTTAATTTTAAAGTGTATGGCTAGGTGAATGCATGGAGTTTTTACAGAAAAAGTAAAACCATGCAATATGCATATGCAAATATTTCACTTTATTGTTCGTGGTATGCCTACCTACGGGAGGAAAAGACAGTATTTTCTTTCGCTTCAAAACAAAAAATTTCCAAACAACAATATTGAAAACAAAATCAAAGACAAGAAGCACTTTCCAAACTCATTTCTCTTTTCTGATGCAATCAAAAAGGGAAGAGACTCTTTCTTAAAAGAAAAACAAGAACCACACTATATGCATATGCACTCTATTTTTCGATTTTTCTTAAAGCATAAATAGATCTAACTTAAAACTATAATATTTTTTTTATTTTGATGAGATAGTATAAATGCAAAAGAGGAAAAATAACATAGAGAACCTGAAAGCTTGTGAGGCTAATCAGAGATCCAATGTCTTATGCTCACTAATGATAATGACCTAATCTCAGTCAAAAATTTTCTTTTTAAACAAGTGAAAAGAAGTCTTCAATGGGAACAAAAATGAAATCAAGATGCTAATTAAACTTTTTTCTTTTAGTCTATATAATAGAAATAAGAAAATAGCTCTCTAACACCCAAGATTTCAAAAAATAAATCCTTTCACAAAGACAACCAACAAGCACGGAAGAAAATGGAAAATCAATAAACCTACTCTAGCTTTTGAATTCTTCAATCAAACTGATCTTTTACCACAAAATTAAAAACCATAAGCATTAGATTCTAACACACAAACCTGATAGTGCATGGATGAATGCAAATCCACTCAAGGTTTTTGGAAAAAATGAGAAAAAAGTAGTCTTGGAATAAGGCCTACCTGACACCGTGCTTGAGGGGTCTTAACAGAGAAGTTCTAGACAAGCACTACTTCTGGATAAAAGGACTTAAGTGGTGGCACCGAGTGTTGCTAACAGGTTTTAGGCAGTGGCACCACTTCTCACCAATAGCATAAGAGCGATTCCCTATATAGATCCAAAACAAAAAGGAGAACGACAGATGAAGTTAGAAAAAGATCAGATCAAGGTAAAAATTGATGGATTGATAGTAAAAAAGAGCATAAAAAGTTGAAATACTTCAGATCTAAATAGATACGAAAGTTTTGAACCAAAATTCACTGAGTCATAGCATATATGACTGAAGAGAGTTGGAGATGGAGCTTGGATTCAGACAAGATTTCAAGAACTAAGGAAGGTCATATCAACTGATATATGTATCTAGTACCCAACGGAGTCACTAAATTTGTAACCAGGAATATTTCACCTTCTGCGGACAGAAGTTGTTCCTCTGGTCTGAATGGTTTAGATCTAGAACAAATGAGTGAACAACAAAGTATGAAGACCTTCCCTGGATGTCGTAGACACGTGTATGTTGCTTCGATAGTGAACCTTGTTACATTTTTAACATTAAGATATCATTATTAGGATCTTTTAACTGAGAGAATAAAAAGCACAAGAATAAAACACAAGAGACAATGAACACATTATTTTTTCTTGGGGAAACAATAAATAAAGAATACCATGCAACTTCCCTAGAGATAGAATTAGCAGTAAGAATAAGACCCCAAAACAATAAGATGATCTCTCGACAGCAGTAACCTCTTTCTTCTAGCCCCAGTGTCTTCTTATTTCTCAGCTATTAGCTACAATTGAGTGTGAGTGAGTGTGTGATAAATAGAGAGGCTCTGTAACACCCCATTTTTTACCCCATTTGCATTAAATGTATATGATTTATATATTAATCGTGGGATGGAGCTAAAGGAAAAATCCCCACCATCGATTTGGTTGTGTTATGTTCAGCGATTGAAATCGTTGCCGATGGCATATCGTGATATACGAAACATATTAGTTTTATCATCATGTAAATATACATATTTAATTAAAATAAACCCCAACCAACTATGTCAATGCAACCATAATGAAAAGGGCATGATTTTTCCCAAGGATAAGGGGGGGGGGATTGTTAAACCTTGAACCAATGGGGAAAAATCCATGTGTTAACCACCCATTTAAAACTATTGATTTTAGTTGAGGGTAGTTATTGCTGGGAATTGGTGGGTGGTAGGACTGTCAGTCCTTTCCCACATGCCCACTCCACTAGTAGACTCTCCATCTTCATGTGGGCAGGAAAACAATGATGGCAATTTTTTTTGGGTTTGGATTGTTTTTTCTCATCCTCACAGAAGGACATTCTCTCTTCATCCTCATGCATAGGATGGAATTTCCCATCCTCTCATAGGGACGGTAGTTCTTCTCATCCTCACGCCTAGTATTTTCTCCATCGTTTTTCCTCACGCAAAGAGTTGGAGAATCCGTTTCTATCATCCATGATTTTGTTCCTGTGAATGAGAATTCACGATTTTTGTGTGTGCAAATGTTGTAGTTGGGGAAATGATGATGCAGGTTCCTTCATGATTTTCTTGTGAATGATCCATTCATGTTTGGGCTGTGTATTCCCATTGCTTCAATGTTGAGATCGGGATTTTGTTTTCCCCATGATTTTGTGTGTTGTGGGTTCATTTAAGTTTGTGGGTTGCTGTAGATCCCCATTGATTCATTTTGGCCACGATAGAGCCAAGAATGACTCAGGAGTTGAATTACCTAGTCATAGCTGTGAATTGCTTGTTTGTTGCGTGTATGCAGTGGTTGGGCGGACTGTGTTGGAGTGGGAATGAAGGCATGGATTGCTTGATAAAACTGGTGTGATTGGGAGCCACATAGGAAGATCTAGAGGGTTGGATTTCTTCTCCACTACCCCTGAATAGCACTAGAAGGTAAGTAAGGGTCTGAAGGACTATGTAGCAGAGAAGGGACTGATTTCCTTGTGTTGGGTGTGTGTGGGTGTTCTAGAAGTCAGGCTAGTTCTGGTGTAGGTGTCCTTAGATCTTCAATGAGCTCACCAGGTTAGAATTTAACTTTTCCCAGCTCCTTGATGGCCTGATAAACCCAACTGTGTTGGCTTGGCTGTGTTTTGTGTATCCTTGGCTATGTATAAGCCTGCTTGTTCCTTATTCCTTGGGGATTAATGCCTACCTCGAGGGTGGCAGTGTTGCTGAGAGATTAAGGAGCACGTTGGCCTATGGTTGGGTGGAACGTTGTGGGACAAGTTCTTTATAATATAAGTAATCTTGTCTATTTTACTTCTGCAATCATATTTGATGTTTAATGAATGATGATGAACATGTTGAATGCCTGAATGAATGTATGTTTGCTTCTGCTATGTATGTGAATGATTATGAATCTTAGCATTTTTTATGTTCAAGCATTTCAGTTTTATGTATGTTCATGTTCATGGGGGCAGTTTTTCTTGGATGGTTAAAGTGATGGTAGCATCCTCTTCGCCAGTCGGAGGGTCGGGGACGTTACAAGATCACTCTCTATCTATACTAATTCTCGACTTGACTAAAGACAACTAGGGCCAACTTCACTAGGTGAGTCTAATAACCCTAGTGCCCTAGAACTGCAGGGACTTTAACCCTTAGACAAAAGGAGGGTTACCCACAATGACTTGACATGACTTATTTACATTATAGATCCTCCCAATTAGAACATCGGGGTGTGACATGACTCAATTATATTAAAGACACATCCTAGAATAAACATCAAGGTACAAGAAATAAGATACATAGGTGAATAAAATCTAAAGTTATAATTACATCAACACTCCCTCTTATCTAGGAAGGTATTCTTTCGACACAATTTTCAGCACCTTGTATTCTTTTCTGTATCGACTGGATCATCTCGGCATTGTCATCATCAAGTTGTCTTCATCTTCAAGTCTTCTTTGTCTTCAAGTCATCATCATCTTCAGGTATTCTTTGTCTTCAAGTCTTCTTCATCTTCAAGTCATCTTCTTCTTCATGTCTTCTTCATCACGGGATCTGCATCATCACGACCACTAGATCATCACTACTGGATCATCACTGTATCATCATCAAATCTGGATCATGACTTGATTTAGATCATCATCAAGTCTGGATCATCATCACATCTAGATCATCACTTGATCTATATCATCATCAAGTCTGGATCATCATCATCATCAGTGTTATCTCTTGATTCTTCTCATCACAGGAAGCTCTACAGAGTCAGTCCTATAGGCCTACCCTTAATGTAGGTTTTCATCAGCGCTTATATCTAACACTTAAGTCAGAATGGCCTTCCCAGCTCTTACATCTTACCTCATCTTGTTAGAAAGGAATGACCAACACTCACATTTGACCCCATCTTGTCAGAAAGGCCCAGCACTCACATCTGACCATGTGTAAACACATCGTGCTAAAATGGCTTAGTACTTATATCTAACCATGTGCAAGCACACCGCATTAGAAGGGCTCTGTACTTACATCCAACCATGTCCAAATAAACTGCATCTAAAAGGCTCAGCACTTATAGTCGACCATTCTTGAAAGTACCGCATCGAAAAGGCTCAGCACTTACATTCGACCATGATCGAAAGCACCGCATCGAAAGGGCTCTGCACTTACATCAGACCATGCTCGAAAGCACTGCATTGGAAGGGCTCTCAGTCCCAGACTAAGGATTCCTGGTAACTGACCAGGTGCCCCCATTCTCCCAAAGAATGGCATCATCCCTTATATCTGATCAAGTGGGACACATCCCTCAATCACATCAGAATGGCTATGCACTCACATCTAATCATGTAGGACTACATCTTACAATCGTTTCAGAATGTCCCTCAGTCCCAGACTGAGTTTTCCTAGTAACTAACTAGGTGCCTCCATTCCTAGAATGGAATTTAGCCCTTACATCTAATCATGTAGATAAAAATCCTACAGTCACATCAAAATGGTTTAGCACTCATATCTGACATGTAAGGAACCAAATCCTCTCGCCATGACAGAATGGCTCAGCCCTTAAGTTTGACCATGGAAGGAACCTAATCCTCTCACCATGTCAGAATGGCTCTCGATATTCATCATCTTACTTTGAGAAACCTTTATCTAGAGAACACCAAGCTTCTCCCTAAAGTACTCAAACTTTACTCTAGCCAATGGCTTCATTAATATATCAACTATTTGTTCCTCCGTCGCAACATACAGGAGCTTTAACGCTCCTCTCTGCACCATATCCCTAATATAGTGATACTTGATCTCGATATGCTTTGACTTGTCATGAAACACTGGATTCTCTGACAACTTTATGCAATTCTAGTTGTCACAATGTATACAAGTAGCATCCAACTGGAGATCAAATAAACCAGACAATAGCTTCCTCAGCCATACTGCCTCACAACTAGCTGAATGAGATGCAACATACTCCTATTTAGTTTTACTCAGTGCCACACAGGTTTTCTTCCTGCTAAACCCAGATATCACACCTTATCCCGAATGGAAGAAGCATCCTGAAGTGCTCTTCCTATCGCTGGCATTTCCTTCCCAATCTGAATCAACATAACCCTCAAGGTTAATCTTCTGATTCACCTCGTACTTGAGCCCATAATCAATTGTAACCTTGAGGTACCTTAGAATATGATTTACAACAATCAAGTGAACATGTATTGGATCTGTTAGGAACCGACTCAAGGTGTTCATAGCAAAGCAAATATCTGGTCTCGTATTCATCAGGTACATTAAGGACCAAATCATCTGATGATACATCATAGCATCAACTGCGTCTGATGAAGCATCACTCAATAGCTTTAGGTTCGATGCCATAGGTGTGGTTATGGCCTTGCAATCCATCATCCCGAATCTCTTTAGGATCTCTATTGCATACTTCCCTTGTCCAAGAAAGATTCCATCTGCATTCTACCACACCTCCATGCCTAAGAAATAGTGCATCATACCCAAGTCTTTTGTTTCAAACTCGGTAGCAAGTTTCCTCTTCATATCAGCAATCAACCCATCCATACCTATATCATCCACATATAGTAGGAGTGTCACTGGATTTCCATCTTCAACCTTGTAGTAAAGGTTGGAATCTACATTACTCTTGGTAAAGCCCAAACTGGATAGGAAACCATCAATTCTACCGTACCATGTCCTGGGTTCCTGTTTCAAATCGTACAGGGCTTTCTTCAATCTGTAAACATGAGACTCTCTATCATGTGTCTCAAAATGAAGTGGTTGTTCCACATACACTTCCTCTTCCACCACACCATTCAAGAAAGCAATCTTGACATCCATCTGGTGTATCTTTTATTTCATCACTATAGCCATAGCAAGTACTGATCTGATGGAAGTGTATCTAGCTACAGGCGCAAAGGTTTCTTCATAAGCTATTCCTTCTTTCTGGGAGAAACCTCGAGCCACAAATATTTCTTTATGTTTCTCGATGCTACCATTTGCAGCATGCTTAATCTTGTAGATCCATTTGGAAGTTACAATGGGCTTCCCTTCTGGTCTTGGCACAACATCCCAAACATCATTCTTCATGATCGATTGATACTCTTCAATCATAGCATCCTTCCATTATTTCCCTTCTGCCGCTTCTTCATAGTTGGAAGGTTCTTTATCAATAATGTCACATAGTAAGGCTACATAACTAGAACATGATCTAGTTCTCTTTCTTCCTCTCGGTGTTTCTTCTAAAGCTCCATATCTTTCCACACCTTGGATAATTTCACGTACCCAAGCAAGTTTCCTCTTATGCGGATTCTTCTCCAAAGGTGGATCTACAGTTTCTTGAGGTTCTTCAAATTCTCGATCTTCTTCTTGAATTTCTTTGTTCATGGTTGTATCATGAATTCTGGGAGTTTCTACTTCTTCAGGTTCTTCAGTAGGTTTCTTTCTGGATTTGTTGTAAGTCGTGTCTTCATCAAATGTCACATCCCTGCTAATGTCAATCTTCTTGAATCACTAGTAGAAAATGAGAAATTAATGACTAGAAAAATGACTAAAATCAGGCTATAAATGACTATTTTTGAGTTGGTGACTAATAGTCTCAAATTACCACTATCTTATAGCTAGTCGTATTTCACTAGTCAATAATAGCTTGACTTAGTAGTCATTGATTTAGTCATTGATTTGGTCATTGATAGACAATGATTTAGTCATTGATAGTCAATGATTTAGTCATTGTTTTAGTCATTGATAGTTAATGATTTAGTCATTGATTTAGTCACAGATTTAGTCATTGATTTAGTCACTGAGTTAATCATTGATTTAGTCACTTAGTTAATCATTGATTTAGTCGCTGATTCAGTCACTGATTGCAACCATTAATGACCAAATATACGACTAAATAAACTACTAGATGTTAACATATTAATGACTAAGCTAAATACGACTAAGATATGAGAAATTAGCTACTAATAGTTGTATATATATGAATTTAGTCGTTTTTGTAGTCACAAATTTATGATAGGGCACGGAGGAATCGAACCACCAACCTCCCGCCTATAATTAGGCAGGCGCTCTACCATTGAGCTAGAACCCTTTAAGAAGTTGTTATTGCTTGACAATGATAATAAGTTTCTCCCATTAAGTGTCCTCAACTCCTTTTCCCTCGTTGATAAGTTGCCTATGAAATAGCATAGTCAGTGATTTTCCAAGAGATGCACGATACAGATACATGAACTTTCAAGATGAAATTTCTTGAAATAACTCACACCAGTGACATGTTCCAGCTGTATACTATATGACTATGCAGTTGCGAGTAGCTAGCAGTACCAATTGTTGACCTTCATTGTAGGAATGGGTCACTCCAACAACAAGGCAGAAATTACACCGGTGGGCACACTACTTAAAATTGCCTGGGAAATCAAAATCAGAAAGATGGCTATTTTTGGTGATTCCCAGGTAATCATTTGATGGCTCCCAACGATCAATGAGCAAGTGAATATCTCTCAGCAAGAAAGGATGTGGTCAGCCAAAGGACTCCCTATGAAGGATGCATCAAACCACCCTCACACACATCCACAGGGAACTCGACATGTCAGCAGATCAATTGGCTAAACGGGCTGTCCATGTACCTGAAGGTAAGCTTATTGTGGAGAGTGATTTGGAAGGAATCTCCCTACCAAGTGGTCGTATATTTCTATATATAGGTTTCATGGAGTCAAAACTGTCTGAAAGATAGGTCTCTTGGTCTTTTCTCTTCTCCTATGGATTAAAAGTTAAAACATTCTGGAAAACACAATTGGTGACATACTGTGGATCTCTAGAATTATTTCTTTTTTTTGCTAACTAGCGTCTTCTCACTCTTTTTGAGCTCTTCTGAGCATACACTAGGCTTTGGGCCGTTTATATAGAAACATATATCAGCAATGTATGTAAGTACTCCTTTTACTGATTAAATGAGTATACTTTTTTCTTCTGGAAAAAAAGGTCCCAACACATCTAAATTCTAAATATGACCATTATCTCCAACATAATCAACTTTACCTTTGCTATAGAATGGATATTCTTTGGGTACTCCATTTTAATGCTACGATATGTTGCCTTATCTGTACAGTTGATTCCCGTGTATCAATTATAGATGCTAATCTACTTTCTTTCTCTATTATCATGTTCATTGCCTCTGTAGTTAATACTGAACTCAATGTATTCAACCATTCAAAGCAATAAATATGGAACCTAAAATTACCAATTGGTCAAAAACTAACCTTTATCGTAGAGTCTAATAGAGAAACAGCAATATGTGTGCCAGTAGGACTGAGCCTCACAAAAAGCACATCTTCTGTCATTTTCAAAGTCCTTACATTCCGTGCACTTAACTACTTTGACTCCTGCAAAGGGATAGTAAATTAGATCAGGTACACCAAATTGAAATTATTGCAAAATCCAATATAAGCAAAAAGCATTTGATGTTGTGCTGCTATATTCCTTCAATTTTAGTTTCATAGCCAGAAAAACACTAAAGCACTCCATATGGATATGCATATTTCATCTGTATTTTACTTCCAATAAGCTCTAAATTGTAGATGAGTTTCAATAAAAACAATACACAATTACCCAATGCGGAGGGGCTTGTAAAGAAGTTAAAGTTTGATTAATGAAATCATATTAATTTGAAACATAAAGATAGCACAAGGGAATAGACTTGTTCCCATAAATGCAGCAAAAGACAAGCATAGTTTCCTATGCTGAACAATATTAAAAGAAATGTGGAAGGATCGTTAATATATATGTGCATGTGTATTTGTGCAAATATAAAATTGATCCTGTCTAGCAGGCAACAGCGATCTGTTTGCCAGCAGGGCTAGCCTAGCAACAAACCATGTTCTGTCACT
This sequence comes from Pseudotsuga menziesii, assembly GCA_001517045.1. NCBI lineage: Eukaryota > Viridiplantae > Streptophyta > Pinopsida > Pinales > Pinaceae > Pseudotsuga > Pseudotsuga menziesii. The sequence goes on from LPNX010285169.1 coordinate 72,059, forward strand.
CTGAAATTCCTTACATTCCATGCATATAACTGCTTTAAAGACTGCAAGAGAATAGTAAATTAGAGCATGTACACCAAATTGAACAAAGATGTTATAATCCAAAAAATCATTCCATGTTGATCAACTAGATCACTTCAATTTTAGTTTCATGGCCAGGAAAATTCAAAAAACTAAACACCTTGTATGGATATGTATCGTCCATACTTATGTTACTCTCGATAAGATCTCAATTTCAAATAAGTTTCAACAAACTGAATCATACAATACATAGTTACATGTTGCAAAGAGGCTAATAAAGCAAGTAAAGTTTGATTTATTGATTGAGACAGAGATAGCACAAGGGAACAAATTTGTCACCATAAATGTAACAAAGGAGAAGTATAGTTTCTTGTACAACAAAAGACGAAAGAAATGTGTAAGGACCATTTCAATATATATATATATATATAGCTGTAAGTCTAGACAATTTGCACCCACTATCCAATGAATTTTCTGGTCAAAATCAGGCAGAAATTGTTGAAATGGCAGTTTTAAGTTGTTGGAATTGCATAATCAGGGTGCCCCAGGGGTAATCGAGGGCTCTGAATCTATATCTACAATCAAAATGGCAATTTCAACAATCAAAATCACAATTTCAGCAACAAATTGCGTCGCCGGATTCCGGCAAAACTCGCCAAAAAGGTGCAAATCGTCTAGACTTTAGCTTACTCTTATATATAAACAGGTCAACATAATCAAAAGAACATGATGCAATAAAATAACGTGAACTGAACCTTGGGAGTCACCAAAATGATGCATGATTTTACCTTTCACATACAGCAAAGAATTAAAAGAGAAAAATAATCCTTCAAAGCAAATATAACATGCATACTGTTTTTTTAAATTTCAGCGCATATTTTCCAATAAAAGCTTGTATTTATCATAATTTATCCAGTTTCTTTACAAATTGGTTCACAAGGGATGCTTCACATCAATTATCAATTTCAAATACTAACAACATGCAAAACCAATCAATTGGATAAGAGTTTAAAATAGAAAACAAATATCACAGAACTAGTGTTGAAAATACAAAACTAAAAGAAATTTTTTTGCAAATGTCAAGAACAAATGGGCTAATGCAAGTAAAATAGGTTAAGGGAATAAGCTATTCCTGAATTTATTTTCCAAGAAGAAGGGGTTTTACTAAAACCCATATCAAAGATAGCAGAGACATCTTTATACTAGTTATAGTCATCTGAAACTTACATTAATGGTGTAGGGGAGGAATTATATAATTGGTATTCTGATTGTTAGGTTGAGTTAAATCATTGTTCTTCCATCCCAAAAAGCAAATCCACAGGCATGTAAAAAAAGGAACATACCTGTCCACTTTCTTCCAGAAGTTCATATTCCCAAAATTTAACATCATGATCAGCACTTCCAGTTATAAAACCTGATCCATCGAGTGTTGGTACAAGAGACCAAACACTACCAGAGTGAGCTTCTATGAATTTTATTCGTTCACCAGCTCCAACGTCAAAGATTTCTAGTGTTCCATCTTTTGTACCAACAATCACATGACGATTCCCAGGAACAAAAGAGCCACAAAGACCATAACCAGCTTCCATTGTACGGAGACAAGAACAAGTACTTGGGTTCCAAATTTTCACTGAATTATGGTTTGTTGACATAAGTAGTGTATTGTCAGAGCTCAGCACAAGACTCCTAATGTCAGATCCATGCCCTGGGAGGTTAATAGTATGCTTATGCGCAGATGACTCCTCGCCAACCTCGTAAACTTCTAAGGCATTGTTGTGAAGAGAGAGAGCTAAGGTACCTACTACCCATAAGGCCTTTCTTGGGATGAACAGGACAAAAAGAGATAGAACAGATCTTATGTTTTGTTCGGAGAGTATGAAGAAACTGGAAAACATCAGAAGCAGAGTAGCTGCGAAAACCCTCTTCCAATTTCTCCGAAGGGTCACCACTTTCATCAGCTGTATCTTTTCCATCTTTCTTCAAATCCTTCTCACACTTTCTATGGGTTTTCGTTTCGCCTTCTTCAATGCCTCCTTTTCATCCAAGACACGATATATTTCTACCACCTTCCCTGCTACCTGGCAAGCAAGTAGTGACCCAATACAATTAAATCTAGTTGTCACAACCCTATCTCTACTCTGCCATTTTATGTCTCCAGTATAGATCAAAACTTCCCACTTACTTTGTCTCACAACATCAGTTTCAATGCTCTCTACATCAGCATCCTTAGCATCAAGGGCAGTACTTGGTTCTCCATGCATGTTTAGATGTATATGATAAACCCGTAGTTCCTGGTCAGTCGATCCAGTAACAAGGAAACGCTCCTGGGGATCCACATCAAGGGACCATATTTCACTGTGATGACCCAATACAATTTGCATGCAATGTTGAGTATCAAGATACCAAACCCTCAGAAAATTGTCTTTAGAAGAACTCACAAGCTTCTTGCCACTTTCTAGGAAAACAAGATCTGTCACCTACAAGTCAATAAACATGGCTATAAAAATATACCCATAGCATTAGGAAATGATACAAGAAATAAATATAAAAGATGCCAGAGCCTTTGATCGAAAAAGAATCTATGAAAGAGAAACTAGTAAAATCTCCTCAATGTCCTTCTACATTACATATAATTCAAACCTGATCTCGGTGACAACGAAGCCGGAAGAGTCCTGCTTCACCCACTGCATCCCATATGATAACGTCTATGTCTTTGCTTCCAGATGAAAGCAAAGAGCCTGTTTTGTTATAGCGAAGGGCAGTTGTGGCTCCTTTATGCCCATTCAGAGTGGTCTCACAGGTACCTTTAACAGTATCCCAAATTCTTATACTTCCATCCGCATATCCACTAGCAACCTGCAAAGAGAACATCAAGATAGACAAACTTAGATAATTTTAGACTTATATAGTAAATTTGTGATGAAAAGAACAAACAATTGATGCAATAGTAAAATCATGAAGGAAAACTAGTCCCAAGAATTATGAGTAAAATCACAGGTTATTCAGACAAATATCATGGCATCTCACACAAACAAAGGTAATAGAATCCTACCCTTACAGATAAAAGGTACATTTCTTTGGAAAATCTGACAATAGTTTACAAGCAAATTAAAACTTTTATTGGAATCCTATAAAGAGAAAAAAATTGATATTAGGGAGGACAGAATCTTGGTAAAACCCCTGTTGTCAAAACTTAGCATGGATAAGAAGATGGATCGGAAGTAAAACTCTAAGAAAAATTGTATGTCTCATAAACCAGGAGCAACCTGAATGTATTAGGAGGCAGCAGGCAACACACAATAGCAAGATGGAATGGATCAGAATATTTTTAATACCTGCTTTCACAACTAGTAATTGAATTTAACATTCTTATACATTTGACCATTCACACCAGTCAGTGAAGAGAACGAAGATACTTTAATATGCAGTCCAGTGTCCAGCTAAGAATCAGATAGTTATACAGTTACAGAAGGTGACAACAATCTATTAGACAGTTTCATCCATTCAGTTGTTCCTCAGGTTCCTGGAAAAAAAATGCCTACCTTGTACCCTTCCAAAGACGGATCAATAAGCAGCTCTGCTGATTTCCCATTCAAAGGAAGGACAATATCTAAAACCCTTCCAAAGGGCTTTTCTCCAAGTCCTTAGATCGAGGTCAAATGCAAAGAGTTTAGCTATGTTCTTTACTTGACACTCCACTTACTTTAGGTATATATAATATTTATGCAACAAATTGTCCCAGTACACTAAACATCAATTTAGCTTCGTGTGATTAAAGATTAAAAGCCTAATATTTTTTAGTTTTGCAATTAAAAATAAAGTAATTTTTTTAGAATACTTTCTTTTCGAGGGAGTTTAAAAAGTCACCCATCAAAAATATTTTACCATAAGCATTGTATAGTGAAAACACAAAGTATGTGTATAGATTTTAATGTACATTGTTTATATAAATCTTTTTAATAAAATGCTTCTTTTAATTATTAAATTGAGCAAAATATGTACATATGGCTTCCCTAGGAGACGAGATTCCCTAGAAGGTTGAGTTTTAGGCTCCATGACCACTCATTTTCATAGAAATTTTGCTTTTAATGTGGAAGAAGAGAAACAAAGTCCTACTTAATACAGAGGAACATGCTAGGTCTTGTCATGGTCTGACATCTCCTTAAATCGTTAAGTCTGTCTTTGCAGATCAATGCTCAAGTACAGAACATAAAGACGGAGATATCCCACCTACAAAAGGTACTAGAGTTTAGAGATGTGCCAGAGGAACCTGCTAGGTCTTGTCATGGTCTGACATCTCCTTAAATCATTAAGTCTGTCTTTGCAGATCAATGTTCAAGTACAGAACATAAAGACGGAGATGGCCCACCTACAAAAGGTACTAGAGTTTTAGAGATGTGCCCCTTGCAACACAAAAGGTACTGGAGTTTTAGGGATTTGCCCGTTGCAACATAAACAAGGAGACACCTAGTGCCTCCCCTGTCTGATCTGTTCAGTCCTGACTCCTGACAACCCCAAAGATCAGATGGTCAACCACATCACCAAGTAAACCATTCAGTCAAGGAGAGAAGGGAGAGGAAGCACAATTGGCCACCACTTCCTAAGCAACAAAATGATAATTTTTTTACTATGATGCTCACCATTTCAGAGACTTGGAAATCCCCTGAGCCAGACAACAATGAGTGGGACACAATTTCCATACAGACCAAGCCCACTGGTACTCATTGGGGACCAACCAGCAACCATCATGATGACCCACCACTCACTGTGGGGCTTCTTCCTTCTGTTGCTTGAAATTTCAGTGCTTATGCCTGGGCCAAGGGCGATGTTTATGTACCTTTGTTTCATGGAATGTCTCTCTTTTCTATATATATTCTTAATAGCAACTAATAGTACTCACCGGTGTTTTGGTAATTAACTAGCGTATTCATAAGTTTTCTTAGTGCTTGCAGTGGTTGCATTTGTGGCCCGTTGTTTGTTTTTTTTTTTAATAAAAACCCATCTACATATTGTAATCATATCTATTATCAATAGTCAAAGGAAGATTTTTATTCAAAAAAATATACATATAGGGCATTTTATGCAAAAGATCATATTAAGTAGCCTCGACAAGCTAGTAACCTCTTGAACCGGGTAGCTTAATAGCAAGTACATCAAAGTACATAAAAAATTTAACAATGTCTAGAGCTATTTGGGCCACATAGTGCATCCATAAACAAAGCATAAATTAAGCAACAACTAGAATCATGCTTGTATTGGGTAGTGGATCATCTTCCTCCTAGGAATCTTTGTCCTCAGGGGCAGCCCCCATCCATCCATGGCAAGTTCTAGACTAGTGGTAACAGGCTCCCACCTTTCATTGCCCTGTCCATGCTTGTGAGGTTTTTAAGCCTCTTAAATGGTCAAAGAAAGCCACAAGAGTTTGCCTCCCTTGGACAGAGATGGGGGAGGCCAACTATAACATCTTACTTATAGATTTTAAAATGAAATGCATTTAAGAATTTTATGTCATATCTATTTTTCGAAGTATAGGTAGGACATCAAAATTGTGAGCCTATGAACAATGCACGTCATGGAGATTAAATATTCTTCTTTTAGTTGTGTGCATTGTAAATAAATAATTATAATTTATACATGAATAACAGTTGAGAGAGAGCAATGGTTTATGGGGCATTACCCACATTAAAAGCTTTTACTAATTCAAAAACAGATTTTGGGGTGCAAGTTGCTAGGTTCATGTGTAACAATCCTCCCTCTCTTTGGTGCTAACAGGTAACAAAATGAACATTTTATGTCATTCCTTGTGGAACTTCTCTAGCTTGTGGTTATTACTATGTGATGTTCATACAATACTTACAAGCTCTTACTGCAGTGGGATACCCCTACATGAGATTTCGCCGCATGTTAATACTCTATATTTAATAGAGCTTTAAAAAATGTCCTTTTGTTTTCAAGGAAATTGTTTTATCTTTGTGAAAATAGCTTTGGAAATGAAAGCATTCTGATTCTAACTATATTCCTAGACAATGGATAAGCAAAACCCTTATTCAACGAACATCACTAGACCGTGATCAACGCTTGCCATGACATATAAGATCCTTTTGTTCACCTTTTTCCTACTTACAATGGTACCATTCTAGCATGCTTTTCAATTGTTGTTAATACTTATTACAACTATCTAGCTTGTAGTTTTTATCTATGTTAAAATCTATTTGCTACAGTGGCATATCTATATGTTGGGATTTCATTCCACATTACCACTCGTCTAAATGGTGTATGTGGTGTTAAAATTGTCATTGGGTGTGTGTTGTGAATAATCTCAACTTTCAAGGCTCACACACATAACAATCGTGAGATGATGATGGTTTACAAGGAAGCACCCACACCAAAATATTTGCCAATTTAGAAGTTGGGTTTGGGGTGCAAGTTCCCTGGTTCATATGGTAGCATCCTCCCTCACTCTGGTACGAACATCGTGGGCACTATTGGTGTCCTGCCTTGTGGGTTGTCTTTCGCTTGTGGTTGTTATCTATACAATGTTATAGGATATCTTGACGTGACATGTCCTTGTGTTGTGATTTCTTTTTGTATTAGTACTCCTCTTCTAAATTGTATGTGTGGGTTTAACATTGTCATTGGATGTGTGTGTTCTCAATATCCCACATACAAAACAATTATAAGACAGACCTGACTTTTAAGGCATTACCACACCAAAGTGCTACAAAACCCAAGGTCAGCTTTGTGGTGCAAGCTGTGTTGCGGGTAAGCGTAGCGTTCAATACATTAGAGACTAAACGCATTTTTTGCGTGTGGTAAATTCCAATAAACAGAGATTCAGTATAATAACATATATGATATAAGAAGCAAGGAGATCACTTTTGTGAATCACTGAATTATCTGTAGCTGACAGAAATTGATGCGCTGAAAGGAATCGAGCCTATGGAATTAGAGGAATCGTGGGTTTTCCATTCAAAGGGAGAAGGTAAGTCACCCTGAGAATTGATCCGTGGTTGCAGGGAATGAGATTGATGTTTCCCATTCAATGAAATCGTTATTCTTGAGATCCAATAATGATTTCTGTCATTCTTAAGATTTAGTCATAGATTTGGTAGCACCACAAGTTCTGGGTACTTTTACAAATCGTGGATGGATCGATTGATGAAGGCTTGAGTTGTTAAAAGAATATTATAAGAGGATTGGTAACCAGCAAATTCAATAGAAAAGATCATGACCAAAACCTCTCTACAGAAGAAACAGCTTGCATGATGATAGGCTGTAGATCTGTAGTGTCATGGCTTGTAAATTTTCAGACAATATAAAGGGATTGTTGAGGGATACCGAGTCATTATCAAGAATGAACGAAGGTGTTTTCTTTTTCTCCATCACCAAATTCAAGTAAGTGATTTCAAAGCCCTGTCCTTAGAATCGTAGTATTTGATCTCAGGGATAAGATTCATTCTTCTCCTGAAACGAAGACATGCCACAGTGTATTTGTCTTAAGATTGAGCCTTGAGGTAATTCTACAGCTAACTGCAGCAATTTCTGTGTTTTGAATCTGGTAATGAGGAATCATGTCAAAGGTTTGCAGTCATGGCTATGAGTAAAGGCGTAGCTTGTAAAGTATTGTCATTAACTTGAATCGAACTAAAATGTTGAGATCGTGTGCAAAAGGAAAGGTGCAGAGCATAAAGATTATATCTAGATACAGACCTAGACGATCCATAGCATGGATAGGGTATATTCTCAGCAAAGTATAGTGAACAAATTGAAGTAAAGCTATAAGTAAAGACTAAGGTTGTTGACAGTGAAGTCAGAAAATATATGACAAATCTTGGCATTATGGTGGAATTCATTATTCAAAGGGGATTGAATCAGAACAGGTACCCTACAGACCGGGAAGAAAATGTTAAAATTTAGTCAATATGTTTTGGTTAGCGCAAGTGGTGTTTACTTAAACTTATATGTGTGTTAGAGCAAGGTATGTGAAAAAATAATACTTGAACTTATATGTCGATATAGCAATAATAATGATGATAATTATACTCACCAATAATTTGCACTGTCGGGTTTAGTTGTTTTGATAATCACTTTTCTTTCGAAAATAGAGATCGAGCAAGCTGCCGAGGATGAGGGCGAGAGATTGGCGAGCCTGCCTGCTGTGAGAGATTGCACCCCTTGCAGAGATCGCTGGGTCTTCCATTGGCAGAGCGTTATGCCCCTTGGACGTGGAGGGAGGAGATCTGGAGGGCCGTGTCTGATCAAGGCCGCCCCAGAGAAGACAAATTAGCTGATCTGATAAGCTGTGGTAAGAGGTGGAGGCCCCTGTACCCATGTATTGAAGTTGAACCGGAGGGGTTAAACACCAAGATGGTGGAGGAGACAGGCGATTCCTTGCCTACTCGATCGGAATCCTTTGATAGGCTAATCGCCAATCATGCCAAGCGATCTGGGAAAATAGAGGTGCCGAAATTCGTCAAGCGAATAGAAGATGTGCCGGAGGTAGCGCTTCCTCCGGAAGAAATGATCCGAGTCGCCCTATCTCTGTCAGATCGGGCTCTGATCGGGCAGTTCACGGGGCTGTGGCCCTCACCCAAATCCACCGATAACTGGGTTCAGAGGAACTGGCGACTGCTTATAACCAAAAACGTGGCCTCCTACGCCATCGGAAGGGGATACTTCCTCTTTGACTTCGAATCGAAAGATGACAAAGACTTAATATTTAGGAATGGGCCCTACTTCATGGGGCCGCAAGGTCTTTACCTCAACGGATGGTCGCCAGACTTTGATCCGGAAGCCGATACCCCCAAAGCTGTCCCAGTCTGGGTCAGACTGCCCAACCTACCTATGCACTGCAGGAACCCCAAATCCCTACAAGCTATAGGGGATGCATTGGGAAATTATATCGACATGGCCAGCCCAAAGGATCAATATGCTTGTGCCCGCATCTGTGTGGAGGTCGACCTCGAAGCCGGACTGCCAGAAGCCATAAACCTCACGGTGGGGAACTGGTCTCACATTCAGAAACTAGACCATGAACAACTCCCCTTCAAGTGCAGAGGGTGCCACGAGTATGGGCACTTCATCCGACACTGCCCCAAAACTCCGGTCCAACAGGAGAAGGGGGAAGGATGGCACAAGGTGAACAGATATAGAGCTAAAAACCAAAATGGGGGGGGTCCTAAGAAAGGTGAGGGAAGTGGCCCATCTGGAAAATCCCAGGAGCCGCCTAGCTCTACATAACCAGTGGAAGCAAGGGAGGAACCCTTAGAAACAGAAGACAGATCTAGCCCTGAAAAGAGCAAGGAACCGGAAACAGTCATCTCAGACCAAGGAAGAGACAATGAGGAAGACACAGTGGAAACCAAAGCAGGAGAGAGTCAGGGTAAATTCGATGAAGAACCGGACTCGAAAGAGGACGAAGAGGAAGAAGGGGAAATTGAAATAACAACCCCAAGATGGAACAAAACAAAAGGAAGGAAATCTAGGAGAGAAGTTCGGGAGAAAGCAACATACAAGGACATGATGCAAGGTTCCCAGCCAACCTTGGAAAAGATGTTGAAAAACACAAGAAATACTCGTCAGCAAGGGCATGCCTCGAAAGGGATCCCTACAGCCCAAAAAAGTAAGTAATGAGGACAATTTCTTGGAACTGCAGAGGGCTCGGAAGCAAAGGCAAGGAAGAAGCCATGCTAGATCTAATCTCTCTCCATCAGTCGGACATTCTGCTGATTCAGGAAACCAAATTGGAGGATACAACATTCCTCCAAACTTGTAAAAAATTTAGGAAAAAAAAAGGTGCTGCTGCTCTAAGCTCCAGAGGAGCGTCTGGGGGTATAGGAACCCTCTGGGATGAAAGAAAATTTGAAGCAATAGTCATCAAAAACAACACTCATTGGATCCTCACAGTGCTGAAGCATAAACATACCAACTTTCTGGTAAGTATAGTTAACTTATACGCTCCTAATTCTTATAGCGAAAAAATAAACTGCTGGAATATCTTCTGTGAAGAACGAAACAATCTGCAGGGTAATGTCATATTGGCCGGGGATCTGAATCTCATCCTCAGCCAGAATGAAAAAATAGGGGGTTCTAACTCCACAGATCCTATGAAAGATATAGTTGAAGACATCATCTCGACCTGGGACCTCGTAGATATCAAGCCAACTACTGGGAAATACACCTGGACCAATAGGCGGTTTGGCTCAGGGCACATAGCGGCCAGACTTGACAGATTCTTGATTCAAGACTCCTTTCTTCTTCAAAGCTTGATTATATCCTCCAAAATCCTCTCCCTTGGAGGCTCCGATCATAAACCCATCCTCCTGGAGATGATCCAAGAAAAAAACCTGGGTCCCATACCTTTCAAATTTAACCCAATGTGGGCCAAGCGAGATGATTTCCTCCAGATCGTTGAAGATTCATGGGCCCATCCGCTCACCGGTTCTCCCTTCTTTGTTTGGGAGGACAAACTGAGGAGGCTCAATAAAACACTGAAATGTTGGTCCAAGGCGCTCCCAAATCCTAACTCTGCCAAGATCCAAGCTGTCCACGAGCTGGAGACGCACCAGGTAGCTATGGAAGACAAATATGTGACACAAAATGACATCCAGAAAGAGACATCGCTGCAGATGAACCTTCACAAGGCGTGTAGAGAGGAGGCTGAGTGGTGGCACCTCAAGTCCAGATGCAAATGGTTAAAGGATGGTGACAGAAATTCAAGCTATTTCCACAAATTGACAGAGGTCAGGAAAAACCAGAACAATGTTCGGGAGATCCAAGTCAATGATAAGATTATTAATCAATTTGAAGAAATAAAAACTGAAGCCACAAAATATTTCAGCGAGCTATTCAAAGAACAGCCTGTCACCAGCGATGCCCAATTACTAAGCCTTGTCCCCACTTCTATAACGCGCAGAAATAATGATCGCCTGACCCAAGCCATCACGTTGGAATAAGTAAAAGAAACTATTGACAACATGGAGGAGGATAGGTCTCCAGGGCCAGATGGGTACAATGTGAATTTTGTAACTCTCTACTGGGATATCGTGAAAAAAGATCTATTGAGAATGATCAGAAAGTCTCAAAGCTACAATAAGATTGGAGGCAGCACGAATTCAGCCTTCCTGACCCTCATCCCAAAGGAGAAAGACACTAAGACCTTTGACAGGTTCAGACCAATCTCTTTGTGTAATATAGGGTATAAAATTATTACTAAGCTCATGGCCTCAAGACTAAAGCACATCCTAGCAGCCATTATCCCGGAGAATCAGGGATGATTCATCAAAGGACGAAAAATATGGGAGAACATCACCTTAGTGCAGGAAGCCATCCATTCTAGCCTGAAGAATGGAGACAAAGGAATGGCGGTAAAATTAGACCTGGAGAATGCTTTTGATAGAGTTAGCCACCATTTCCTCCTCCAGGTAATGATGAGATTCGGCTTTGATCCCAAGTTTATCTCCTGGGTCAAGGCTTGTATCAGCAAGCCTTGGATTGCCCCTCTGGTTAATGGGAGAGTTTCCCCCTTTTTCCAAGCTACGAGAGGCCTGAGGCAAGGATGCCCACTCTCCCCCCTACTCTACGCCATCCAGGCCTCGGTTCTCAGCTTTCAAATGGAACAAGCCAGACTTGAGCAGGAGCTTCCAGGCATTAAGCTGGCCAGAGGAGTCAGAGATATAAACCACTCTCAGTTTGCTGATGATGCTATTCTAATGGGAGGAGCCAGCCAGATCATAGCTCGCCGATTCAAAGCTGAACTGAACCGTTATTGCCAGGCCTCCGGAAGCAAAATTAATCTCAGGAAGAGTCAGATCTTCAGATGGAACATTAATCCGAGGGAAATGTCAGCTATAACCAGAATATTAAATATGAATGGATCTGTAAGTTGGGACTCATTCAAGTACCTCGGGGTGCCTATTTTCAAAACCAAGTCCAAGTCCTCGGACTGGAACCCCATAGTGGAAAAAATAAAAAATAAAATAACAGGTTGGGGGACATCATGGCTGAATCTAGCAGGGAAGGTTGTTCTATTTAAACCAGTCCTGAACAGTTACATGCTCTATCAATGCTCTCTGCTACTAGCTCCGAGCAAAATCATAAACCAGATAGAGGCATCACTGAAGTCCTTTCTATGGAACGGGGGGAACAACGGAGGTAGTAAAAAGTATTCTCTGGTAAGCTGGAAGACAGTTAAGCTGCCCAGAAATGAGGGAGGTCTACAAATCAGAGACCTCCATTATCAAAATTTGGCCATGGGGGGAAAATTACTCTGGAATATGCTCCAACCTAAGCCATCCTGGTGTAGCAGGGCTCTCAAAGCAAAATATTTTCCAGGCTCAAGGATGAGATGCCTGGAAGGAGACAACGTGAAGGGAAAAGGGTCCCCCATCTTCAGGCTGTGTAAAAAATCGCTGTCCCAATTCATTGAAAAATTATTCTGGATACCCAGTAATGGCAAGAGCATAAATTATTGGAAGGACTCGATCCTTGGTAAGATCCCTCCCAGCCTGCCCCGTTTACAATCTTGGGTGGAGGCGAGAGAATTAACAACGCTCGGGAGTATTTCAGAATGGGATGAGAGCCAACCAAATTGCTGGTTATCGTGGAAGCTGCCGGACTGTCCAGAAATGCTGGAAATTGAAAAAATGAAGCTGATCGACCACTTAGCAGGGATAGCACCGATCACCAAAAGCTTGAAAGATAGGCGTGGCTGGGGAAACCGTTCTGGACAATACACAACGTCTGAGGGATATAAAACGTATGCAGCAAATTATTTGGTGCCAGCGAACCCAGTATTATGGAACCACAATTGGATAAACAGAATGCTGCCTAAGATAGATGTGTTCACGTGGACTCTGCTTCATCTTCGGCTGCTGACTGGAGAAAACCTGGAGAAAAGGGGGATCGTAGGCCCCTTCAGATGTCCTCTATGTGCTGTTAATTCAGAGACCATTTCTCATCTCTTCTTTAATTGCCCTTACTCTGTTTCAATTTGGAATGAAGTAATAATAAAGAAAGGTGATGGTTTTTCCTGGAATGGGAATAATCAAGAATTCTTCACTCAATGGGATAGAATGTACAAGGGCTAGATGGGGGGGAAAAACGGTGTGAGAGCTTGCTGGCAGAAACTACCTAAAATTGTTTGTTGGTGCATCTGGTTAGAAAGAAACCAGAGAACCTTCCAGAACAAGAGTCAACCAGCATGGCAGGTAATTGTCAAAATCAAAGCTCTTATCGACGAGGTGGTAAGAAACACCAAGATTCTGCACAATAAAGCCGAACTGTCCGAAAAAGAAAAACTATGGATTCAAAGTTCAAGATCCAAGAAATTAACAGCAAAGTCATTAATAAACTGGGAAATTGGGAAATCAGATTAGACAATTCCCAATTCGAAAACTGGTTAAAAGAAAGAAAGTTATTTAAACTGTTTTTTGATGGCGCTTCAAAAGGGAATCTGGGAGAATCGGGGGGCGGAGGAGTCGTCATAAATCCCACAGGCAAAGTGGAAATCGAATACTCTTGGAATATTGGACACGAGACAAATAATATGGCTGAAGCATATGGGCTCTGGCAAGGCCTTAAGCAGGTGCAAAATGTAAGAGTGGACAAAGCTGTGGTTATAGGAGACTCGAGGCTAATTATCCAAGCAGTGAGAGGTGGAAGAAGGGGCAAAAATGAGCGGATGGAAAGGTTGCTTAAAAGAATTAGAGATAAGGTTAAAAGTTTTAGGAAGATCGAATTCTATCATGTTCTCAGGGAACTTAATATGAAGGCGGAAAAAGCAGCTAATAATTTTATAAACTTAGAATGCTTTGAACTCAAAGTTAATTCAATGATTAAGCTGGAAATCCCACCTTAAATTATGTCTAAGGATGGGGAGATTGACTGGTTTTCTGTACTCTTGATCAGCGCCTTTTAGCTGAACCTTCTATATCAATATAACCGTTTTTGTTAAAAAAAAGATAATTTGCGCTGTTTATGCTTGTGTACTGTATGAGCGAGACATTGAACCTTATCCATGACTGAGAGCTGCCTGACAGACTCCTGCAAACCCCAACATATATGAATTTTAAATTTGATCAAAAAATGCAACCGCTACTTGTAGAAACGATAAGAATATAAATATGTTTAGTTATTAATTGCCTCTCATCATATTAATGCTGATCACATTAAATTCATGCATAATATAAGTTTAGAAAAGATGTTCAATGGGAAGGGGGAGTGGGGTTTCCTATTTCAACTCTGCAAAGACACTAAGCACCAAAGATGTTCTCTTTTGAGGTTGTTAATGACCAGTTCCTTATTGGAGTCAAATCAATGAGTAAAGAGGATGCGCTATGTGAGCATGTAAAACATATGAGCATAATCTCCTAGTTCGCATCTATTTAGTAATAAATAAATGATCAGAGCAAATAATTGTTAGATTTTCAAGCATATATATATTCGAGCAAAGTGTTTACTATTCTTTTACTTTTCTTCCACTTTAAACAAAACTTAGATCTTTAAACCAACAGATAGATGAACACTTGAAATGATAACCAGCAGTAGAAGAAGTACACAAATAATATCTCACACATGCACAAGAATTTACCCTGGAGAAACCCAATATGGGATAAAAAAATCCAGCAAACAATCTTCCTTTATTGTAAATAATATGTAAGATCGAAATACAAACTTTCCACCATGAAATATGCTTGAGAGAGTGACTGTAAGACCAACCAGACACCAAGATACTTCGCTTCCCTCTTACTGCTATTATAAATCAGCAAGTCAATAAAATACTTTGTTGCCCTGTAAACTGTGTAAAACGAACCGGCAAGACTAACTGCTGCCCTCTCTTTGCTGTGTAAATTCAGCAATAGAAAAGTTTTACTACGCTGCCCTCCTCTCTCAAAACTGTGAGAATGATTATCTTCGTTAATAGACAGCAGGTGAGATTAATTTATAGGCACAAATTCCAAGAGGACTCGTTATGCAACTTTGACTTAACTTGAGACTTAAAAATAAAAGTTTAATTATTCTTTTAGATTGACGCAGATAACTTGGGTGCAAGGAAAGACACATGAGATCAAACTAAATCTAAAATTATATACTCGAGTTTACAACTGGCAGAAACTTTGAGTTCGTAACTGAAATACAAGTACATGGAAAGCTAACTGAAAGTTACTTCAGTTCTCAACTGAAAGAGTCTTTGAGTTCTAAAAAAATAGATTAGGCAGTTAACTGAAAAGATACTTTAGTTAACTAAAATAGATAACTGAAAGTTAAATTAGATCTGGAATTTTCTTTAGCTAACTAACTTAAAAAAACTCCACTAGACTTTTGCAAGGTTGTTTATTACTTTAGTTAACTAAAATAATCAATTGTAAATTAATTTAGATCTTTAGTTAACTAACTCAAAACTCCATGAGACTAAAGCATGGGAAGACAACTCGACTTGTCATGACTTAACTGAATGATGCTCTCAACATCGACTTAAGACTTAGACTCAAAGAGACATATTCATGGTGGATGAATTTATTCGTGCCAACGCACTAGATCAATACATTTATTTGCATAAGGAAGATTGTTTGTTTCTAGATCATAGGAATTTTACATTCAACCTAACTTTTGCTAGATGCCTTGGCTTTTGCGAAATGCTCACAAGGCTTCCTGTCTTGACTTTTGGCATAGCTCACAAGGCTTGTTCATTCGCCTTGACTTTTTCTATGACCTCACAAGACTTACCGACTTGACTTTTGGTATGGCTCACAAGGCTTGTTCATTCGCCTTGACTTTTTCCATGACCTCACAAGACTTATGAAGGCATTATCACTTTCATTCTGACTTTTGTCTTGGCTCACAAGGCTTGTATGTTCACCTTGACTTTTTCCATGACTCACAGAACTGGTTAATCTCCAAGTCTCCCTGGCTAGCTTCAGGGTGGTCACTTATGACCTCAGACCTTGGAGAATTCCTACTGATGCTGATTTCAACAATAATGTCGTACAATAATGGAGTATCATCAAACTAGCTGCCATTTACTTGCAACGTGTAATGGAGTGAGTGATAAACGAATATTATCCAATAAACAAGTACTCACTATATCAGCGAAGATTAGTTATGTATATCATCCAAACTTATTATACTGTCATAAACCTTAATGACAAAGTAGCACTCATCATCATATTCAAGAAATTACCACCATTCATTATGAGTAAAACATGACTCTTATGTGTGCATATGGTAATGTACCGAAGTATATATCAGCTTGGATTAATATTCATTGTGGCATCCAACATCTATTGCATGAGTAGCCAGCTAACAAAGGTTCAGACTGTATACATCCTGTAAACACAGTAGTGTGCAGCAGCCGTAGGTGACAATACAAACAATTTTCCATTAGCAAGATGGCAACTAATCTCAAAACCAAAGAATGAGGGTGGTTGGGATCAGAAGCAGTTATTCACTTTTGGTCACATGCACTGATAGCTAAAAAAAGCCTCAAGAGGTAGATAGAACCGCAAGTGAACGCATTACTACCATCAAAGGCAGATAGAACCGCAAGAGTATAAAAAGAGCACAGCCTAGGAGCCAGCATAAAAGCCATACTACGTAGTAGTTTACTCGATTATATATAGAAAAAGCAGTTCATGAGGGCTCAATAACTACTCTAACAAGTAATTTTTCGGGGGGCTTGCTTCCAGCAGGGGCTGATTTAGTAATAGACTAGCGCCTCTAGTCTTGTATCCCTCGGGGAGGGAGCCTTTATCCGACCAAAAACAACCTAGTGTATGGCCCCAAAGAACTAATTCTAAGTCAATGTGCAAGGAGGAGTGCCATGATATGTAATTATGCTCTGCACAATCATTCTCTCATGGAGTAAAACATTATTCTTTCTTATAATGTTTTCTTTGCTGTGTAATGATTCATGAATCTTTTTGTCTACTGATATATCCTGCTTTTGCTTTAGCAAGCATAGATCAGGACGACTGTAAAACAAACTGTTGTGCCCTATTTCTAGGCATCTTCACAGCCTTGGTTCTTTGCTATAATATGTACTAGAAGGTGTTTCTGGGCATCCTTAAGCAGTTTTGTTTTCTTTGTTGTAATTGGCATTAGCAGGTGCTTAAAAGACTGATCATTTATTGAGAGAAAACCAGCAGTGA
>LPNX010285169.1:89443-106920 GCA_001517045.1 Pseudotsuga menziesii
ACTCTGTAATAATTGAAGAATGAGAAGCAGTTGTATTTGAAATCTTCCCCCTGTAGATGAAATCCTGTTGTTCGGATTAGAGGAACCAGAGATACTGCAGGCCACATTGTTTCTCGAAACCTTTAGACCAACATTATCGGGTTTTGCAGGGTGTCTCGGAATAGAGGATTTTGCAGGACCCTTTTGAATTTCAAGTCTATTGTGCCGCTGGGAGTCCCTCTAGCCCTAGCTTTTGAAGATGTTGATTGGCTAATAGATCCTTTAAGACAAAGTAATCATTTTTTTACAATTTCAGACAGAAATTTTCAAAAGCAAACTGCCCAGTAAAATTAGAATAAATACCCAAAAAAACCTAAAACCCTTGCATTCTCTGAAGAAAAATGCCAAAACCAAAACCAAGAAAACCCATTTGGACAGAAATTGGAAAATGCTTTCACCTGGCTATGGGGAACGCCATGCTTAGATTTGGTGGATGCCTGATTTGTCAAATTGGAAAGAGGAACGCGTGGATTGCTGAACAGGTGGAATAGCGCGACTCCTTCTAGAGTGACTCTCTTCGGATTCACATTGACCCTCCGTGGACTATTTGCCCTCGGTGGATTATCTGCCCGACGACGACCAATTGAGAATTGTAAGATTGAATCCGCGCGTGGCAAGAATTGGATGAAGAAAAACCTATGGCAACAGAATTGGATTAGGAAAAAAAACGGACGCAAGAATTGGATAAGCAATTGTCTTTTTGCCTCGATCATTTCAATTTTATTTTTCAAACTATTTTATTTATTTATTTTTATTTCTTTCCTCACATAAAAAAAGTTACCTTTTCAACTATTAAGGTAGAATTCTTTCGTTAATAAATTGAAAGTAAAATTCTCTCATAAAAATAATTTTTATTATATATTTAACAAAAATCTAAAAAATTACTTACCAAAAATAACACAAATCAATAATTAATACTCATTAACATTAACAATATGCAATATACACCTCTTAGCATTCATATTATCTGCAATTAAAATTTGAGTTTAGAAATAGGTTTTAAAATTTTGTTTTTCTAAATAGTAAAAACTAAAAATAAAATGACAGCATATAAAATTGTATCAAAAATACATTTTGAAAAATTGCTTACTCATTTGATTTGAGATTTTTCCACACTGCTGTCCATTTACAATAAATCTTTGCTGCCCATTCACAATAAATATTTGTCATTCAATATGTATGCTTGACGAATTTGGGGAATATACCAAAGACATGTATCCTAGCCACCCATCCTTCATAATGAATTCAGAGGCTCCGGTTCCCTTGGGCCACAAATTTCATTATAGTTGCAATTGACGTTGTTTCACGTAATTTTAATCTCCGACTTTGCTTTGCCATTTTTCTGTCAAAAAATAAAATTATGCAAGGTGCTCGGGCTTGCCTGAAACAATCAAATCCCGGCAGCAAATGCAAAGGCGAAATGGAAAATTAAGCAATTAAATCGATATATAGGCAAAATTGATGAAATAGGAAACCATAGATAAAACTGATCATGGCACCAAGGTTTGTAAGAATCGCCCTCAATAAAAATATTCTAATGAATATTTCCTTTCATAAGAAGGCATCGACTCCTGTATCAACTCTCGGATCGACTGCATGGGGTAGCATAATGAGAATCAGCATCGACTCTTTACACATACTTGGATTGATTAACAGCATCGCCACCTGATCACATTGACTTATAAATGAAGTACAAACATCAAGTGTATCAACTCTTGGGAGCGACAAACACTTGTGAGCACTGTTGAAAAATGGATGTAGGTTTCCTGATATAACACAAAACATAAATGACACCCTCTAACATTATGCAATATACACCCATCATATCCATATTACTTGCAATTAGAATTTGGGTTTAGAAACCACTTTCATTAAAGTTCAACCTCTAGTAAAATTCCTTGCAAAGTTTAATCACTTCTTCTAATGTCTGCTTCAGTTTTCCTTTGGAGCGTGTGAGGAATGTCGATGTGCAAAAACCAATGACCTTTGCAAATAGTGGCATTGGAGGAGGGTGCTCATGCTTTTCCCATGTTGAAAGCTCAAAATGCATATGGTTATGAGCGCATAGGCTGGAGATGGTGATAATTGCAAATATAAAGTGGAAGCAGTAACTTCAGCAGCATTGAGACTTGTAAAAAACCATAACAACTGGTTATTGATTGGAGTGATGAACACAATCAGAGTGGCAAGAACCATACCTTTGAAACGCTTCGACTAGTCACTGCGAGATCCTGAACCGACTTATTGTCTATAAAAATAGGGCATCGAGTGCAAAAATAGGGGAGCAGGGATTGAACGATACCTTCAACCCAGAAATACGAAGTTGACATGCTTTTTTGGCCATGCATTGGATGCATTTGGTAAGTCTACGTGGAGGAGGTGCATTCGAATGGTCAGTTCTCGAGGGGATGTAGGGCTATGATGCTAATTCTATCTAGGTAACGATATATATGGTACTGGTTCTAGTACCTAATTCGTAATTGACGTAGGAACATAATTTTCCTTTGGAAGGCGCGCTTAACTGGGTTTGTTTCAATGGTGCAGGAGGGATAAAGATGGTCATGAGAAAATTCATGCAATTGCTTTGTTGGATCTCTGAAGATCGAGGTGCATGGCACTAATATTACTAATAGAAGGTAGACAACTTACAAAAATTACACTTCATTGCCAAATTTGCAATTTTCCATGACACAATTGAAAATGACTAACATAAATGACTAATTCATATTCTTCTAGCTAGTCATTTTTTATGCTGTGACTAAATTAGTCGTTTATTTTAGTCATTTTTAACTCTGTCACATATTATCTAGTCATATTTGTTAACTGGTGACTAAATTAGTCGTTAATTTTAGTCGCTTATAGTTGGGTCAATCAAAATTGCTCATATTTAGTAGTAAATCACTTGAAAAACCTATGGTGACTAGAATTTTTAGTCACCTAGTAGCTAATTCCTCATTTTGTACTAGTGAATCCTGGGAAGTATATTCTATAATCCTTCGAGCTTTCAGAGTATCCCACAAATATACCCTTCTTTCCTGAAGGATCTAATTTTTTCCTCTTCTCTTTTGGAATGTGTATGTACACAAGACAAACAAATATTCTGAGATGGCTGACTTTTTGTTTCTTGCTAGATAAGACCTCTTCAGGAGTCTTATTCTTGAGTATTTTGTGTCGAGTACGGTTCTGTACATACACCACTGCTTTGGTTGCTTCTGCCGAAATATGCATAGGAATATCTTGATCATGAAGCATAGCTCTTGTAGCTTCCATGATAGTTCTGTTCTTCCATTCTGCAATCTCATTCTATTGTGGATTATAAGGAGTGGAAAAATCCCTCTTAATCTCTGAGTCTTTGCATAGCTCTTTTAATTCATTCGAAGTGAATTCTCTACCATTATCTAATCGAAAGGTCTTGATCTTCTTTTCAATGTGGTTCTCGATCAAGGCTTTGAATTCCTTGAACTTACTGAATAATTCCTCTTTCTTCTTCATAAATTATATCCATGTATTTCTAGAAAAATCATTAATAAAGGAAACATATTATGCATACCCGCTTAGTGAACTGGATGACACTGGACCGCATACATCAGAATGGATGATTTCCAAGATTCCTTTTGCCTTGCTTTCGCTACTTGGAAATTTATTCTTTGTGTTCTTCCCTTTCGCACATCCTTTGCATACACCTTCATGTTTTGTTTGCATTTATGGAAGACCTTCAACACCTTTTCTTGCAAGAGGTAGTGCTATGTAATCCACATGTGCAAGCCTTCTATGCCAAAGTTTATTTAGCTCTATTGTGTCATGGACCAAATCTTATTCTGGATGGCCCTTCAATTTGTATAAGCCTCCTTCTTGTTCTGCAATCACTACTGCATCATCGATAGTCTTTCCTCTTGGCCACATGATGACTTGACCATCTATAAATGTAACCCTCATTCCTTTCGCATCTAATGCAGATATGGAGAGAAGGTTCTTCTTTAGTCCTGGTACAAACAATACTTCTTTAATTGTCATAGACTTTCCATATTCTAGCTTGTATGAGGATTCCCCACTACCTTTTATTGGATACCGGTAGACATCTCCAAGTTTCACCTTGTGAGGTGATTCATGTTCAGATAATTTCACAAAGGATTCCTTGAATCTTGTCATGTTATTGGAAGCACCACTATCTATAAGCCAATCATTGTTTCCATGCGTTATAGTTCCCGTGAGAGCAAAAATCAGAACATTTTCTTCATTGCTTGAAGAATCATCACTTATTTGTTTGTTTCTCTTTGTGGAAGGTTTTTCATCCTCTGCAACATGAGCATGATGTCTTCTCTTGTTTCCCTTCTTCTTGTGAGACCTACTTTTATTCTTAGGACAGTCTTTCTGTGGTGGCTGGATTTGGATTTCTTCGATTGTACTGTGAGAGCTTGATCTTCACTTCCCATCTTCTCTTCTTCAGCTGCTATTTGAGCTTCTTCTTGAGAGAATTTTTCCCATAATCTGTTGAATTTGACCAACTTATTTCTGGCATAAATTCCTTGAATAAAGGAGTCCCATGATCTAGGGAGACCATTCAAGGTGATCATCAAAATCTCTACACTCTCTACTTCATCTACTGCTTCCAATTGTTCTTTGATCTAAGAAACCCTTGTGAAGTAAGATTGGATGGTCTCTCATTCTGGATCTTCACATTCTTCAACTGGTTTCTCAGAGTCATCTTCCTATTTATGTTCTTCCCTTCAAACAATTTGGTTCATTAGAGGAAATTTCAACTCAAAATGGGCCTCCTAAAATGGACTAATAAAATAATAGTTAAAATAAAAAAATAATATTTATTAATTTTGGAGGAAGAAAAGAAAAAAACTACTTTTGTGTTTGTATTTTTGACATATCTCCCTGTGTTTTTACTCAAATTTCGATCGGGAGAGCTCGTTGTGTTATCCCTAAAGTTGAACCTAGACTACGAGATTCAAGCTTAACGAAATCTTTGTTTAAACATGCATAAATAAAATGAAATCAAATCAGGAACACAGGCTGGTATAAAACTAGGGCTAATAGAACCTCCCAGGATTAGAAGGAACTAGGATAATAATATTTGTTTGTACAGTTTATACAGTTTCAGGATGAAATCAAAACATCACACACTTTACAATGAACAGAGATGGTATATATCACAGATGGGTAAATACAGGTGTTCATAAGAAGATCGAAGCGTGTGATAGGCTGGTAAATCAATGAGGGCTGCAAGACAAACTGTAGAAACCATGTAACACAAAATACAATACAGCATTCAAGAGTAAGGATTCTATGATCCTGAAAACATGAAGTGAAACTATTACTGTGTATAAATATATAAAGATAACTGTTTCTCTTGATAAGAATTATAGTAATGGAATATGAATGACCATATACTTAATAGAATTACCAGAGAAACAATTCATGCAATACAAAAACAAATCATCATCATACTTCATTCATAAACAAAACCTGTTTGAAGCTGCAAAATGTTCATGCTACACAGAAGTGCTTACAATTCATCAAGCATCGTTCCCAAAACTGCCAACCTATAGTCCCCTGCATTCTCCTGAAAGGAAGAACTCACTCCTCTCTCTATCCCTTAAGTGGGACCTCTCTTTATACAAAAATATTCTTTCTACAAACTAACAATAGATGCTATATTTTAGGATCGAATCTGCTCAATTCCTTTTTAATCTGTAGCTTATCTTTAACTTAAAATCTTGAATCCAAATACTCTGCCACTTGTAATTTATTCTACAACTGCTTGCTAAAGATATTTTGATTGTCGGTCCTTCTTTCAATTTAAGATTGGTCTCTATCACTTGTCACCAATCATAACCGTAGTGTTGATTTTATGCCTAAAGATCTAGACATGATCCTCGCATGTTGCCTTCAAATCTGAGATGGACCGCTTGAAATATTGTAGTTGCCAGGTACTCGATCTAAAATTACACTCTGCCATTTGATAAATAGCATTATTCTACTACCTTTCGTATAACCCATTCTTCATGATTTGGAAACAATAATGAACCCTGTGTCAATCTCTTCCTCTGAGCAAAACAATCGGCATCAGTTGACAGAAATTGGTGTTATTCTGAAGCAATTAACACTTATCCATCAAACACGCGAGCTCTTTGTGGCATGTTCCTCATTAGTGCATGCATTAGCTTTGAATATTTGGCTAAATAAGATAGACCCATGAATTTGTACAAGAGTAGCTCAGGACTGAACTGTTTCATGGATTTCATTACTCCATCGTCTCACTATCTCTGGATTGTTGTAGAGCAAGTGCATTCCATTGTTGGCCTCTGAAGTTTTCTACTGGAGATCTATACAGGTTCTCATATGTATCTCTCCAGAATTTACAAGGGATACTTTGAATGAGTCCTGATACGCTTCTCTCCAGCTGTGACAAGCTTCTCAACTCGAGCAACTATATGCTTTCCATATGTATACTTCTTTAAGGCATTTAAATGCACTTTAATGAGACAAAGAATGAAATCACGTTGTTGATCATCACAAGTTTCCAAAACCTTTTGAACAACATAATTTGCAAACTGATCTTTCATCATTTCCTGGAGGGGCTCATTTTCATCTGTAGAGCCCAGCATCTCACTGATCAAAATCTGTCGCTCAGTTGGACCTCCAAATTTTAAACATTTATCAATAACATTTGAAGCAAACTTCTGTTGACTCATCTGAACTATTTGCCCAGCTAGTTTCTTAATTATAGCAGCACGCTTATGTGGTTTACCATGTTCAAGGACATGCTGTATCACATAGTTTCCATATTGATCTTGGGCCAGAGTGCAAACAGATTGCAAGATCTCATCCATCATAATACTCTGTATCTTGTCCTCTTTGCAGTGCTCCAACACTCTCTGAATTACACGACAGCCATATGTCTGGGAGGATAGTGCCACAACTTGCCCAAAAAAGGCTGAAATAATGAAATGTATTTTATCTTGGGAAATACACTCAATACACTTTTGGATAACATGGTTCCCATTTTGATCTAGCACACAACGCATAACATGTCCATCCAATTCCTGGATGAGATTCAATTGCTGGTTTGTATCAACAACCTCTACAGCCTTCTGGATGACTCTACAGCCATACATTTGTAGACTAACTCCATTTAATTTCTCTAGCAGCATATCTGAAGATAACAACTTTTTGAATCCTGAAGTTTAAAAGTTCAACACATGGAAGCTATGTTGGAATTTGCACCATCTGGCTTCGTCTCATTAATTATCTATGGAAAATCATAGAAATATTTGATGATGAATTTCTATTGGCAGACTTCTGAGTGGACTTTCTCTCTCTTAGCATTCTGCCACTTCTTTTTCGATCAATATGAAACCACATACCCGCTGCTATCTCTATCCTCTGTTTCAGGTCTCCAGTATATAAGAAGAGTAACATATGAAATTGCATATGACGAGTCGATATAACTGAGGGCCATTGATATTAGCTAGATGATGATATCAACACCTGGACGATTTCTTTCACAACTGTGAATTAAATATTCTTATTGGAAATTGGCATTCTTCATAATTCTTGGAAAGAGCATAAGTGTTTGAAATTGAACTCAAGATAAAACCCCACATGTTAGATAAAACCCTGCATGTAATTAAAGGATAAGCATTTATACCCTTTCCAGAGTTGAACGCTACCTGCCAACACTTTTAAACAATCTCGACAGACTCCTGGGTTTGACACTTCAACTTAGGCATCCATACTTCAATGGTTGATGACTATGGAGATGGAATTCTCCTTGGGAAGGAGACAAAAGATCCATTTTTTATGTGATAACTTCTCTTAAAAAGAACTATTTAAAACAAAATGGCACATAAGATAATGGGCAAAACTAGAAAACAAGGCGAAAGACACAATGTATAAATTGACCAGGATGGAAGCTGAGACAATAAGGAGGACAGACTAGGTTGACTGGGATATTCAAAAAATGCTAATAGACTTTTCATTCATGCTTGTCGGAATCCAAATTTGTGGGACAAATATGGAGATAACATCTAGAAGATGTTATCCCTAAAGTTGAACCTAGACTACGGGATTCAAGCTTAAGGAAATCTTTGTTTAAACATGCATAAATAAAATGAAATCAAATCAGGAACACAGGCTGGTATAAAACTAAGGCTAATAGAACCTCCCAGGATTAGAAGGAACTAGGATAATAATATTTGTTTGTACAGTTTATACAGTTTCAGGATGAAATCAAAACATCACACACTTTACAATGAACAGCATTGGTATATATTACAGATGAGTAAATACAGGTATTTATCAGGAGATCAAAACATGAAGTAAAAGGATGGTATGAAGTAGAGCTACAGGAAAAATCAAACAGATGCTGTATAACATGCAAGCAATCACAAAGTTCAACACCCAGGTCTATGATCCTAAATCATGAAGTGAAACTGTCAATGTTTATAAAAATGAAAGATAACTGTCATCTCAAAATAAGAATTATGTAATGGAATATGAATGTCCAAATACATAAAAGAATTATCAAAGAGACAATTTATGTGGTACAAAGACAAATCATCATCAAGTTTATTCAAAACTAGAACCTGTCATTGAAGCTGCAAAAAAAAGCTCATGATATACAGAAGTGCTTACAAAAGGCCCAGCATAGCTCCCAAAACTGCCAACCTACAGTCCCTGCATTCTCATGAAAGAAAGAACTATCTCCTTCTTGCTTTCAAGCCCTTAGCTGGGACCTCTCTCTCTTTCTTCTCTTGTTACATTTCACCTTTTATAAGTTTACAATACATTACATAATGTAAAACAGATCCAAAATAAAGGATTGAATCCACATCTAGAACAACAAGAATAGCTGTCAAAATCGGAGATCTTGATCCTTCTAAACTGGGCTATGCTGTTGGGATTCTGCCTAAAAGTTAGACTCGAACCTAAATCCTTGTTCATAAAATTTGGAGAATATTATTGCTGCTGATTTTGAGTCTTAAAATCCTGACACCTGCTAAAATTACTCTGCCACCTGTTCTTTGGTTGTATTCATGCTGAAATTCTGGAAATGATCCTTCTTCTACGCTGGCATCCTCATCGTTTTCACCCATCTCTTTCCTACGATTGGCATCACCCCACAATAATCACATCCAAGACCTGCGTGGATCTTGGGCATCTTAGCAATTGCTCTTTTGGCTTCTTTTATGCATCAATTTCAGAGCAACGACTATCCTTCTGCTTATCTATCAAAACCACCTCTATTGGTGAATTAATTGCATCAACAGACCGCAGTGATTCCAATGATGGCATCTGGCCACTTTCTTCTACATGATTGCATATTGTTCAAACATAGGGATTCATCCCCCATATATGATAAAATCCATCTTGAATCTTGTCATAATATGACAAGCTACCATTTACCCAAAAACGATGAGATAAAGCCATAGCTGACTTTTTAGCAGAACCCGTACACGAGATATTAGGCGTTGCTTGAACGTGTCTGCCAAGGAAATGAAGGTCCTATGCTAATGATGCCTCTGCAGTAAGTCGAAGAGAAAGAGTAAGCTGCAAATCGTAACCCTCTTCAATCTGTTGTGCCCAGTTCTTCTCAGACTCACCGTTCTGCCCGGTATCATCATATTTACATCCTTCATCATAAAATGCATTGAAGAGGACAAGATCACTAACATTCACTGACACACTAGGCGAGTGGTTGGTTCTTGGCCTGATTGAGATGATTCATTATCAATCCCTTTTTCCATTATCCCTATTTGAGGACTTTGACCATTACCACTTTGCAAGACATTTGAGTGTTGTTGAGCATACTGTGCATTGCAGTTGTTCACTCTTAACTTTGTTTTGACACACATATCTAAAAGATTAGCATCACTCAGCCGAGGACACTTGGATTTCCGTGCCTTTACATCTCCCCATGAAAGGTCACGATGATGCTGAAGAGCATTCCTGATTCAATCCAAACCGTGGTTTACGTCGTCTTCATGATCCTCAGGCTAGGAAACCTTAGGTACATATGTAGTATCTGTGGGCACCAAATTACATTTGTCATGAAGCTTAGCTTCAGAAACATTAAGGGAATTTAGAGGGGAATCTTCCTATTTTTCTTCTCTGTAAGGGACCTCTACAGATGAATAATTTGCCTTTCCCTGTACATTAGAATTAAAATCACGATGTGGAAATTTCAATACTATTTTCCTAGATCTTCAGAGAAGGAAATCCCCTACAAGACACCAATGAACTGAGTGAATGAGAAGACTAATCTCCTGAAAATGCAAAATGACAAGATTCCTGAATCACAAACTCGTAAGATCTCCTGCTTATGGTACTTTGGCAGATGATTCCTCTGGATGATCGGGAAACTGAATTGCTTGAAGACGATCATCCAAACTTTAGAGAAGAAGCCATTTTCATGAACATCAAAAGATAGTGACCTAATATTCCAATTACCAGCCTTACTCGTGCATATGGACTCATTGCCAAGGGATAATCATAGTGAACTTCTCTTTGATTATACACTGCCTGCAACACTTTAGAACTTCATGACTTTTCCAATAGGGACTGTTTTACCTTCATCACGAAATGTGAACCTTCCTAGTTGAAGAAAACCAGAGAACTTCTCAAAACAGATAGTGTCATTTACCTGCATGCGGCACAAAACAACTGCTCCATTTTAACAAAAATAATCTTCTTTTTTATTGGCTCTTCATTAGAGGAATTTTGGGGTCTAAAATGGGCCTCCTAAGGAAAATAATAAAATAATAGTTAAAATAATAAAATAATGGTTAAAATAATAAAATAATATTAATTAATTTTGGAGGAAGAAAGAAAAAAACTACTTTTTGTGTTCGTATTTTCGACATATCTCTCTGTGTTTTTACTCAAATTTCGATCGGGAGAGCTCGTTGGATGCGGAATTTGATTCCGCATCCAACGAGTACCCACACTTCATAATTTTGACGGACCCCACTACCCCAAAAACAAGAAATACTTGAAACAACGTGATGATGACATCATCATCACATTTTTTCAGGTATTTCTTGTTTTTGGGGTAGCGGGGTCCGTCAAAAGTATGCAGTGTGGGTACTCGTTGGATGCATAATCAAATTCCACATCCAACGAGCTCTCTCGATCGAAATTTGAGTAAAAACACAATGAGATATGTCGAAAATACGAACAAAAAATGTAGTTTTTTTAATGACAAATATGCCAATTCAACCATTATGGTTGACTTATTTTATTGAAATTCTATTGGTTCTTGAATTCCAACTCACAAAAACTTATTTTGGCACGTTTTCTTATAAGGCCCATTTTACACCCCAAATTTCCTCTAATGTCATCCTTGGATCAAGCTTCTCTAACAACTCCATTATTTCACATTCCTCAACAACAGAATGAATATGCAGTACAGGCTTTGTAACCAGCAGTAAATCCAAACCCATTTGGACATTCTGTCATCAAAATTAAAATACTACCAGTTTGGACCAATGCTTCCAGTGGTAAGAATTTCACCCTGTAACACATGCTCTTTTGCACATACATAGGCTCATAATCAATGAATAGAAACTTTGATGATTTAAGGTAACAAAAGGAACCCTAATGGTATAAAATATGAAACAAAGTAAAATAAAAAACAATAAAAACCAATCATAATCAAAAATTTAAAAATAAGCAGGATGAACAACCCTAGAGATAACACGTTGGATGCATAATTGAATTTCACATCCAACGAGTACCCACTCGGCATACTTTTGATGGACCCCGCTACCCCAAAAACAAGAAATACCTGAAAACATGGAATGATGACATCATCATTCCATTTTTTCAGGTATTTCTTATTTTTGGGGTAGTGGGGTCCGTCAAAAGTATGAGGAGTGGGTACTCATTGGATTCGGAGTTTAATTATGCATCCAACGGGCTCTCCTGATCAAAATTTCAGTAAAAACACAAAGAGATATGTCCAAAATACAAACAAAAAAAGTAGTTTTTTTTTATGATACCTATCCCCAAATTTATATTAAAAAAGTGTTTAAGACCTATACGGTATTTCAAATTTAAAGAAATTTCATTGGCTAACACATGATGACATGGAATTTGAATAAAAGTTAAAAGGCCCATTTTGAGTTGAAATTTCCTCTAATGAGGGAATCAAACATAGCTTTCGATGTCTTGAGGGAGGACACCTGTGGTATGAGGTGATCCTTGATAGAATCAGCAATGATTCTCTTTTCCATAACCAACTTCTTTTTATGTAATGCCTTTTACTCATCTCCCTCTGGAACTGGAACCTCCTCACTGATGTAGGAGTCCAACTCATTTTCTTCTAGGACTAGGGAGATCCTATACTTCTAGGCTCGGATGTTATCATCTCCCTCAAGCTTTTCATCAAGCTTGGTATGATGTGACATCTTAATTGAGAACCTCAAATGGAAATACAAAATATTTAGTTCTTACCAGGTCAAGATGTCAGATATGGATTTGGAGTTGAAATCCTATAGTACTGGTTTAGGAGCAGATTAGGGTTTTTCTTTTCCAGATTTTTGTCCAACCAATTTCTTTGAAATTGATCCCTAACTTCGATTTTGGGGAGGATATCAATCAAGGCCTGGGCTCATTGAAAAATTCCTCTTCTGTGAAAAGTGCTAATTTATGACAGTAGTGTCGGGTCCAAAACTAAAAAACCTCAGAATTGGTTCTGCTTCGACAGATAGATGCACCCTAAGGAGGAGAGTTAATCCAACCTTCTTTTGCTGAAAATCTATGGAGGAAGATCCACAAAGTAGGAATCCATAGTTCCCGCAGCTGCACATTGTCTTCTTCTCATGTTAGCTCTAATACCATGTTAGATTTTTAACATTAAGCTATCATTATTAGGATCTTTTAACTGAGAGAATAACAAGCATAGCAATCAAACACAAGAGAGAATGAACACAGTGTTTTTCCTCGGGGAAACCATAAATGGAAAAAACCCCGCAACTTCCTTAGAGATAGAATTAGCACCAAGAGTAAAACCCGAAAACAGTAAGATGATCTCCTGATAGTAGTAACCTCTTTCTTCTATCCCCAGTGTTTTCTTCTTCCTCAGCTATGCGCAATAACTAAGTGTGAGTGAGAGTGTGATAAATAGAGAGGCTCACTCTCTATTTATACTAATTCTCGACTTGAATAAACCCAACTAGGGCCGACTTGACTAGGTGAGTCTAATAACCTTAGTGCCCCGGAACTGCGAGGACTTTAATCGTTAGACAAAAGTAGGGTTACCCATAATGACTTGACATGAATTGTTTACATTATGGATCCTCCCGATCGGAACATCAGGCACATCATGACTCATTTACATTACAAACACAACCTGGAATAAACATCGGGGTACAATACATAAGATACATAGGTGAATACATTCCGAAGTTACAATTACATCAACAAACTTATGTACCTGCAAACAAATCAAACATGCAAACACATCAAAGCTACCCGAAAATCATCTACTTATCCATGTTAGTGACTAAGGAATCTAACAATATGTGCATGTGAAATCAAAACAACAGTAATGTGGGATGGAAATTAGCTTTGCATTAAATATGTATGGAGAATCTTACAACCATTGCCTTAGTGTCGACAAGCATCTCGATGAGACAAACACTTCATACCCATAAGCTCCAACTTTTCTCTCTATGCTCTCCAATGGCTTGGGCCAAGTGGTCAATCCAATAGCGTAATGATACCTTTATAGTTCTCCCCCTCAACTATGGACATGAGCTTCTATTTATAAGGCTCAATGGATAGGAATAGTTTAGATATTTGTGGATGAGGTGGCCTCTAAGATCCTATGATGGGGGATCTTGAG
The DNA here is from genome assembly GCA_001517045.1 of Pseudotsuga menziesii. NCBI lineage: Eukaryota > Viridiplantae > Streptophyta > Pinopsida > Pinales > Pinaceae > Pseudotsuga > Pseudotsuga menziesii. The sequence goes on from LPNX010285169.1 coordinate 103,341, forward strand.
CTCAACTGACCCACAATGACAGGGATAAGGGAGGACACAAGGCTCATGATTTAGAAGCCTCGAGAAACTTCTCTTTTTCCCATTTTACCCAAGGTACCGGTTTTCTTCACTTATGACAGACCGGTTTAGATGAGAAATGCTTACGGACCAAAGGCCATAGGCGGTGGCACCGCTTATGGAAAATAGATACAGGTGATGCAAACAAGGTACAGCTCATGGGCACAGGAAAAGCGCGGTGTTGACATTTTATATGTAGAATTGACAAATAACATCGGTTTCCACTATAAGAGTTGGGATTAAGGGAAAACATGTAAGTCAAAGTTCTTATCACATGGTGGTGACAGGATTTGGGTATAACAGGGGTCCTGAGAAAGTGCAAATTAATATTTCTATAGGATTTTGTTGGGAGGAACAACCTCCTTAAGCTGTTGTCACCTCATCCATTGACAGGTTTTTATTTGTTCAGGATTATTTAAATTTATCTAATGTTTTCAGAAAAAAGAAAAAAAAAATTACTAGTTTTCAATATATGCATATTATTGTTTTATTTGGGTTTATGAAGGAAAGAGCATTGTTTATTGATAAAATTAGAGATTAGTAGATTATATTTGAAACAATAGGGACTTTGCTAAATGAAAAATGAATAGAAAGAAATTACCACACTGTATTTTTCCACACCTTATATAAGGCAGTACTCTAGTACAGCTATATTGATCACTAGTAATCATATTAATTACAGAATTATTTCTAATATTAAAATTTATTATAAATACAATAAATAAAGTTTAATAAAAAATATAGGAACAGTAAAAATAGTACTTAAGGTTAACCTAGCCAATACTTCATAGGAGATTGTAATTATTTATTCAAAGTTCACATTTACACTATGTTCTCAAACACATATGTTTTCACTGTAAACCTCAAGAATTACCTAGGGTTTACAAAAGATAGGTTTTTATCTCTCAAAACAGACTTTCAAACTCTTATTCTTAACACAAAAATATAACAACTGTAAATAATTAATTTTTAAAAATAAAATAAATACAGAGCTAAAATTATTCTAAAAAATCATTCAAATATAGAACTGTATGTTATCCAATGATAATAACCACTTGAGAGAAATAAAATAATTTATTCACCTAATAACACTCTATAAATTCAAATAGTAAAACTTACTATAAATCATTTATATCAAATGTAAAATAATACTGTAAACAAATTAAACAGAGACACAATAGAAATAACATAATGGCCCATGGTCTTTTTTATAACTGCCATCAAGGCTTAGGACTAATCAAATCATTTATACAAATTTAAACAGAAACAGTAAACCCAAATTTTAGCTATTAATAACCCTTTATCTATTTACAAGTCTTGTTGAATGAACAGTCTTTTCATTTTCAGCAAAAACCATTTAAAAATTTAAGTAACCAGCGAGTGGTCGAAACAAAAATGTCACGGCTTAAGCAGAGTTTGTAAAACAAAATCTTTTACATATTCTTAGGACGTAAGGGCTCTATCACAAATATCTTAAGTCACAGCTACAACAGCCTTCAAGTTTCTTTCCCATAATAACCTCTAGGGTTTTAAAAATACTATAAAAACAAAATAACAAAAAGTAGTAACCTAACAATTAACCAAGTCCGAGCCATAACCAGCAAAACGGAGTTTCTTATCTTTTCGACCACCACATCACAATGCAGGAGAAAACCCTCAATACAACCAAGGCTTAGCAGGGTTCACGTGGTAAAAAATGAGAGACTTGTGCTATCAGCTAACCCCAAATGCCGAGAGAGAAATATGCATAGAGAAACCTCCAATGGTTACAAATCTTTTTAATGAAATAAACAATTCCAAATTTACCTTAATTAGAAACCTGGATAGGTCGTTACCCGCTAGTGTTTCAGTTTGGAAGAAGTCATGGAAACCAGCCACCAGAGACATCTTAATGGCACCGCAGAGGGTAATGCCGGAAGCTAAGAAGACGTCGAATGCAAGTGAAGACCCTGAGTCACGAATTCGAAGGAAACGAGCAATACTACAACCATAACAAAGAACACTCATGGCTTAAAACTCTATCCACTATGTTTATTTTAGAACAAAACTCGCAATCCTCAATCAGGTGATGAAGGATTTTCCCACACACAATCCCACAGCAATCAACAAGCTTCGAAAAACCACCTTGTGTCCTCACCGAAACAACTCACAGTATTTGTTTGGAGACAGTTTACAAATCGAAAGTTTTTGCAGAGTCATGGCGGCCATGAGCTTGCAGCTCGGTCGCACACAGTTGAAAGGAACCCTCTCACTTGCATAATGAAGGGTTAGGGAAAATCACAAGTCAACTTAACAAAAGAGTAGACACCTCCACGTGTCCACCAAATTATTTCATTATTGTGGGTGGTTTTCCAATAGTCAATAATGCATCTTCGAATCTGCATTAAAATCATTACAATCAAAACCTATAATCATCTAAACAATGCAATTTCTTGATTTCTAATAATATATTATACCTTTGAATTATTTCGATGCTTAGTTTATCAACCATAGAATTAATAAACGAAATTTCTTAGGGTTTTATTATAGATCAATATAAGCTAGTTCTTTTGTTAACTATGTTTGATAAAACACATGTAAGAGACATACTTTCAATATTTAACTATATTAAGAAGACGATCTAATGGTATCCTTTTTAAATGTTAGAGTTGGAAAGTAAAATGTTAACTAGGACCAAAGCAATGATAAGATCTCATATATTATATTAACTAACAACCTTATCTCAATATTTTACTAAAAATCCTTGTGTAAAGGTATAGTTTATAGCTAATGGATACACCAGTAATTGAGGTGTAAAATACAAATAAAAATAATTCAAGGTAAAAAATGTAATAGTTAGGAGAAGAATTATTTCAACCAAGAAAAGAACTTTGGACCAAGACTCTTAATGCATTGTGTAGTTGGGGTTACCAGTAAGTGAATTCCATAGACTTATATAAGAGTCTAAATTGAATTTCTAACATCCAATTAATTAGTAAACAGTTAAGAGTTGAAATAGTTTTGTTTATATAATGATAAAAACATTTAATTATAAAACCCTAGAATAAGGGTAAAAGTGATATACATCTAATGAGTGTGATGAATTAAGAACTTTTAGAAGCAAATCTTTTGGTTAAAATAGGTTAGATTTATAGTTTATCAGCTTAGAGTATTTATTTTATGTTTTACAAAAGATTCATATACTTATGATCAAAACCAAACCCCAAATGTTTTGACTGATCAAAGCAAAAGTATGAGTACTATATTTTCTTCCTAATTAAAGTTTAGATCAAAATTGCTATAAGCGAAAGTACAAGTATTCTTTGGAAATAATCGTAATCATCCAATAGATTGATTTCATTTGCATAGTATTTTGGTCACGCATTTTAACCCATGCATATGTAGTATTGTTGTAATATATTTATGGAGTTGTGATGACTTAAATAAGATCAACGTTAATTCTTATGGATACAAGCTGCATTTAACCATTCTAAGTATAGCATCATATTTATGCTAGAGAAGCATCTCCTTGACTTGACTATAT